>JABUQX010015857.1:42500-87500 GCA_015478945.1 Trachelipus rathkii | reverse complement strand
AATATTTGTAGAGGGGTTGCTGTATAAGCATTGGAGGTTAGCTATCGTTTTATAAACTTCGGGAACTACTCAACCGGGAAATAAATTGGCACGAATCGTTTTGGTAATCGGGCTTAGTGAAGGGAGGTAAAAAGCAAGTCCTGATATGTCAGACGACACTCGAGAGACTACATTAAGATAGTTAATGAACGCGGTGATAAGGTTTTTCGAATCTATGTTGGGGTGTGTTTCATGAACCTACACATACTTAGAATTCTTTGGTGTGATTAAAAAATTAATAGTAAAGGATTAGTAGTATAGTAAGTAGTAATTTTCATCATTTCTAACAGAAAGACATTCTATCTGTTATTGAATTTCTAATGAATTCTTGTGTGTGTAATAAACGATGATATTTCTATTTTTTAATTTCTTTTATTAACGGTGTCTCATGCATGTCTTGAAAACGACAATGATATAATAATAATAACAAAGTCGGAGCCTGTCCAAACGGACCCACTTTCGAGGACGGTGGGGATACAACGGGACTCACGCTGGAGGGCTCGAGAATCGGCAGGCCGAGTACATAAAAACTTTTACTGGGCAAAATTTTTACAAGAAACGCAAAATTTCATTTCATATAAAAAAGGCTCGGGCAAAAAGGGCAACTTTAATAATGTTAATAGGCGAAAGATATCATGTGGGGGATAAAGACGATTTTTTCTTATCCTAGACTAACGCGACAACTAAATTAAAACAAACAATATAAAGACAATAATATGTGGTAATTTGAATGAAAATTCAAACGCTCCATCATATGACGATTGGGGCGTATACAGGCAAATTGTGCGGAGAGAGGGGGGTACTTGTAGGTTCGCTAGGTAGATTAGTTCGAGGAAATTAAAGTTTTAATCATCAATTAATTAAAATACTATATTTAATTTATTATGATTATATTGATTATAATAATTAAACTAAAGTCTTATACTTTTGACATTTTAATCCTAGAAAATAGTTCTAAATCAGAGGCGAAGTAAGAAATTTTAGAAAGCTGTGGTGTCATGTTCATAACAAACAAGCACATAATTAGAAAATAGAACGGATAATTATAGAAATTTTTTATCAAAAAAAGACATCGATTAAATATACGTATGATGTATAGAAAGGTATGATAAGATGCGACTTCTTAGACACGTATTTTCTAGTATCTCGTCACTAATAAACTAAAGAGATTAATATTGTAGGCCTTTATACACATGTACCATTCGGTATAATAGAAACTCGGTAGAACGTACAGATTCTATTTAACAATCGGTGTGAGGACATTTTTGAGTAAGATAGAGAGCCTATGTTGTATAGCCTTGAAGTCAGAGGGATATGTCTATTTTAGGGATTTAACGAGACTTTCATGACACGTGTATAAGTTATATAATTGAGGTGAGGATCCAGAAGAAGGAAAGGGCTTTTGAATCTTCGTTGAGTAAGGAAAAACTAAGTAAAGAAAAAGACGACTCCAAATAACAGCTGAATTCTAGATGTTGTTTCCAAGATTGTGACTTATAAATGATAAATAGAACTATATTATCAGCGAAATTGAGTAGTAGCAAAATCGTTCGTGACAAACGGCGTATGGGAATCGTGACTTTTCGATTTTTGTATGAGGACGACTAGTAACAGAACTGGAGGAAAAAATAGTCGACACAGGCGATGTATAAAAAAGATAGATTAGATCAGGTAAATAAGACGGAAGCCGAACATAAATCGATATATAAATAAAGTTTTATATAATAAGTCGTGGGTGAAATATTGTATATTCATAGATTTTAGAGACAATTCTTTTAGTTTGTAGAATGGATTATTCTTATACCTTCGACAAATTGAGTACTATAAGATATAATTTTATTTTCAAACGTAGTAATTAAAATATATTATAACTAAATATATAAGAACTCAAGCCGATCATCCATAACTACTTGACGGAATAGTTCTCTTTAGTGTTATGTGAGAAGAGATCTTTAGACGTTCGTTAAAAAGTTTTGTGACTCTGACATCATACGTAAACGATAGAATATTAATACGACTATCGTATAGGAAATATAAAGTCGAAACATTTACGATACTAATGTTATCACCTTGCTATGTGAGTGAGGAGAAATGTCGCACTATGTGTCATGTTTATTTATCAAATACATTACAAAAAAATGAAAAATGTTATGATTGCATGAAGCAACTTGAAGAGTTTTAATATATAATGACATCGTGGACTTAATTTTAAGTGATGAAAAAATATCTTGTACTCATTCGCTTGCATTATCAGCGAGCTGAACGACATTAAAACTCGATGTTTTTTTGACATTTCTTCAAGATCGTGGAAGCGCTGGGAAAACCCGAGCCAACACCGACCCTTGTTTCTAATTGTGCAGTACCGAACATTGAGTTCTTAGTTTATTTGTTTACTTCTTACGTGTGTTTTATTAAAAAGCTATAATTCAGAAGCTTTGATCGTAAGTGTATAAAGAATATACTTGAAAAATCTCTCCAGATTCATCATTATATAGATTTCGACATTATACTTGCTCGTAATCGATATTGTAAGATCCTGTCATTTTATAATAAAAAAGTTCTTGCCTAATTGTTTCTTCTTAAGATTTACCATGTTCCATAGGGCGATAGGCTCTCATGACATGATATCGACATTAAGACGGCGGGGGGAAAAATATGGCGACGGAGCCGACGGACATTCATATTTCAGATGCCAATCAAAGCCAAATAACATAATTATTTTGTGACGTCTTACGCCGACTCCCGACGAAATTTAGATTGATGTTGGAAGAGGAAAAAGATTACAGCCATGGATTTTATTGGACATCCATGTAGCAGGAGCAGCGTTTACTACATCGGCATACAATCACTAGTCGCACTAGCATTTTTTATGGGGAGCAAGCCAAATGTTAATTATATAATTCTGATAATTCCCATAAAGGGGTGCGATCACTGGAGAATGAACATTACGCGCAGGGAAGTTACATTAATTATTCTTCGTGCGTTAGTGTGGTTTTTTCGAAAACGCATCGAATAATCGACTAAGTCACCAAGTTTCCTACAGACAAAATTGGTGGGCATCGTCTTACAACGCGAACGTTAGAGATAGTATTACAGAGTGCTGGACCTTGATAGTTTTTAATATGGTGGTGTGTTATCGTGCTCGTGTGAGACATATGACTACCAGATCACAAACTCACAGGGCAAACTATTATACTGCGGGTTAGTTCTCTTTATAAAAGAATAATCAAATTGCACCTTTTTTGGGGCTCAGGCGAGAAAACCAACACTTATTTGTAATATATTTCCGCAATCTAAATGAGTCAATCGTATCACAATCTCATCTAAGAGGAGCAATGAGAACGCGTCTTGAGAAACGAACACTCGACGACGGGTATGAAACCAGCTGAGAATGACAGGCACCATAGAGTACCCCAGCACTGACCCTATGGACGAACGGGCCACCGTAGTTAAAGACTAGTCCCTTAGTACGAAATTCTAGCCGGCTAATGCGAGTTACAAAAACATATTGATGACGTTTATATTGGCTTAGATCGCAGTGTCTTGCTGAGAGAATAGATCATACCATTTCTAATATCTGTTGTATCTTTGCTCTGCGCGCGAGAGATTATCTTTGTCGGTGGGTAGATTGAGGGCTGCAGTCATTACCACTTCCACTCTTTAACATATTGATTTCGTGGCTGTTGAGACGGAAATCCGAGACCGGACTTTCATTGGCTAATATTCGAGAGGATTCCCCCGCTATAGAATCACAAACGCCTTTGACTCACATTGATCTAATTCCCGAGAACAGACAATTTATGGGGTTCTCGTGATCGCTGCCGTTACGATCGGATATCTTGGGTACGAATATTTCTTTTCGTCCTTCTGTGCGTGGAGGCTCCCTTTTCCTTGATATCGCTATTGACGTTTATCTTGAAATTCTCGTTTATTCGTAGTGAGGAGGCTCTTATTTATACATCATTTGTTGAAATTTTTTGTCCAGCCATCATATTGCCGTGACATGACTGGCGGGGGTTGTGATGAATCGAACGACTAAAAAATATATAATTTGACTTGCGTGAATCTGGCTACCACAATTCAGTTAAGAGAAGTTTGCTCACGAAATTTCGTGTGCAGGTTGATTGTATTGATAGCCTAGGTCGCGAAATCGCCTTTTTAGCCAGGAAGAGATCCGCTGCGTGCAGGTATTTTGGATATCGACTTTGGGAAGAATTAGGAGCTTGCTGGTTTGTTAAAGGATGAAGCTCTATTCTTTAATTACGACGAGCGAAACTTGGTTAGCGGATCTCGGTTTCATTGATTGGTTGAAAAGCGAAATATCAATTTTATTATCTATAAAAAGCAATTTATCAAAATAAAATTGATTGTACGGTATTTTGGTTCCGTTAGAACAAGTGCTTTTTCCTTCGTTCGTTATTAAGCTTCTAGCTGAAATTCCTATAGGTCAATTTCAAATAATTTTTCAAACTTTCCTCTTTCCTTAATATTCTTGATCTCGTTTTCATACGCTTTTTAAATTTTTCTCTATATCTAAAGTGTAGGTCTAAATCCTTAACCGATTCGGAAAAGAAAGGAAATGTTGAAATTTTATTTTTGCTAATACAATTTTCCGTTATTTCCATTCTTCGAATATCAATTTCGAACTCCAAACATAAAGTAAGGGACTCTCCATAATTATACTAGTCCAACAGAACAAGGAAAGGTAATTCTGTAACTACGATATAAATATTTAGATTAAACTAAATTTCGGACAAAGCGAGTGTTATTAAGAATCCTCTTCGATATCGATAAAAGTTATCATTTGCCACACAGATCGACTTCTGGAATATACTGCATCTGTAAATTCATCTTTGAGAATCTGAATTTTTATCGACCTGCGCGCTTGATGTCGATTTAAACCGCGCTTTGCTTTGTGAGGTGGAGGATCCTTCAAAATTAGACTCTCCGTATCTAATGAAAGTAATTTCGTCTAGATATTGAATGTGTGTATTGACGGCGGTTGATGTTTTTATTTCTAATTTCAGCTTTGTGATGGCTGCCTTATGAAACGCGCACCAACGATATTTGATATACTTTATATTTTAAATTGTGGGAGAAAGAGAATGGTAGTGTTAAATGAAATATTGTATTTAGAATATTGTAAGAATGTTACATCTTTCACAAAACACTAAAACTGTGTTATTACGAAAGTTGATATAATATATTATTATATATACTATAAATATTAGTATAATTATATATATATAATAAATTAATTATTATATATATAATATATATAATTATAATAATACTTTGGTTGGTGGTGGATGTGGGTGTATTGATGGGTTGGGTGTTATAAATAAGATTTAAACTTTTCTGAAAATTACTTACCCTTTGTTTTTTCTGAGACGATCAGTTTAAAAAATTACTCCATTTCACATTGTTAGGAAAGATGTTTTGCCTCTTCCGGATAATTTAATAAATCTCTCGATGCGAAGCACCTTTACTTCGTTATACCGCGTCTCCGCTAAGAAAACGTTTTGGTGAAAATCCGGCAGCGGATTAGCTGGAAAATACTCCACCTAGTTTTATCATATTTGCGCCGTACTATATTTTTATACAACCCGACTGGTTTTAGATATCTTTGTTTTTTTTTTCCCTGATATGGCGAAAGAAGTGGTTCCGCCGTCAGTGTTATTTCATCTATTATTCGACGCTATCGATGAAGTTCATCAACCATCCTTCTTCTGCCAAACATTGGAATCTTAATATATTTGGTGCAAACAACGGTCCTGCAGCGAGGTGGTCGCCGAGGTTAAAATGTACTTCCCTCTCTCCTCTCATCATTCTCCTTAAATATCAAATCTTCGCTGATACGCTCTGCCCTAAGAGATTCGAATTTTATATACGCCGAGTTCGGGTTGAGGTCTTATTTTTGAAAATATAATCTTAAACACGCATCGCTTCTTAGCTCTCTTCTTTGCGCCGTGCACCGACGTCTGACGATGCCGCTCTGCCGCCGTTTTGGTTTTCGTCTCCTCGTCTAATACCAATAATTCTTTGATTCGTACTCGAAGAGTCGCTGAAACACAGTTATCTTTCTTTGTTGGGGTAATTATTTTCCATAAGAAAATTGTTCAGACTTGTATTTCATATAGCTTTTGAAGACACCGGTCTCACCTCGCTTAAAACTGTGCTATATAACAAAAGACCTCGTACGCCGTGATTTGTTACTTTTCAACGTTTTGAAGCGCGACGAATTTCTTTCCGTGAAAGATACAGGGAGTGAGCAATTTTTTATTATTTCCGCTAAACTACGGGGTTTCAGATGTTTTGAACGCGAATTGCGCGAAAACGTGTATTTCGTGGCCGCGTTTGTGAACTAGCGTTCTAGCGAATATATATCCAGTGATGGGGTGCTCGAGGGATATTTTAATAAAATTAGTTTTTAGATTTAATTCGCTTTGCGTGAGTAGTATAGTGAAATCTTCGGGTTGAGGAGTATGGAGCATGTTGGCGAAAAATACTTTTTCCGTCACTGGCTTCTTATTTAATTCATCGGTCAAAGTTTTATCATCGTCGTCTTTATCGCTATCGCTATTATCGCCGTTGTTATCACCATCCATTATGAATATTTTTAATATTCAAACTTAAAAATATTTAAAAAAAAATATACATAAAATAAATTTACAATATATTTCATCTCGAAAAGCGAAACGGCTTACGAGTTTTAAAAAAGTACTCGCCAAGAAACGTCTTCCTTCGCTATCTCGGGATACGATGACGAAAGATTATTATAAAATATTGGAGTTGAGTCGACAGGCCAACGAAGATGATATTAAAAAGGCGTATAGAAGAATGGCTTTAAAATATCACCCGGATAAAAATAAATCCCCCGGCGCCGAAGAACGATTTAAGGAAGTGGCGGAAGCGTACGAAACTCTCAACGATGCCAGAAAAAGATATACTTACGATCAACATTTTAAAGAATCCACGAAAAACAAATCAGATTTTACCGATTTTTCTTTTCCTTCAACAAACTTTGATCCGCATAACACATTTAAGGGCTTTTTTGGAAACGTTGATAGCACGTTTTTCGATATCTTCCGAGAACTTTCTTCCGTCGATATCGATAATGAATTTATTGAGATCACGACTTTAAAAACCAGTTTTACGTCCTGGAGTCCGCCCCCCAAAAAGAAACGACGCATCAGCATCACCAGCAGCAGCAGCAGCAGCAGCAGCAGTCCACTCGGCCTAATCCCCAGTCGCCTAAGCGGCAGCGGCAGGAGAAGCAGCAACGACAAAATCCCACTCACCCAGCAAAGGCGAAACAAGAAAAAAATCCTCCTATTTTTGAAAATGTGGACGTGACCCTAAGAGACATTTTATTAGGAAGGAGCTTTATTAAATGCGTAAATTGCGATGTTTTGAGCGTTAATGGAGAGGCTCTTAGAATAAAAAAACAATTCACGGTGCAAGTACAACCCGGTGCTCTCGATGGAACAGAAATTGTTTTTAAAAATCAGGGAAACGAATCCAGAGGACGAATACCGTCCGACGTCATTTTTTATGTGAGTAGAATGCCGAACCCGGATTTTAAAAGGGATTCCGCCAACCTTATCTACACAGCCCGCATTTCTCTCAAAACCGCGCTATGCGGCGGAGTCATTCGAGTACCGACTCTCGATGACAGAGATCTGTTTCTTACTCTAGGCGGCGAAGAAGTCGTGAATTCTAAGACGGAAAGATTCTTTCCTTTTAGCGGTTTGCCCCTGGTCGATTCCAATTCTCACAGAGGTTGTTTAATCGTGAAATTCGATATAGAATTTCCGTCGAGACTAACCGAAGCTGCAAAGAGAAAACTAAATGAAATTTTGTAATCGCTGCTGTTGCAAATTTATTTCTCTCGGTTTGGGAAAAGGTTTTTTATCGCGTCGCTTTATTTTGTCGTCCCTGTGTAAAAAAGAAAACTTTTCAATTATAATATTTTATCTTTTTCCTATTATTTTAATAATATATTTTAGTTAATATATATATATATATATATATATATATATATATATATATATATATATATATATATATATATATATATATATATATATATTATATATATATATATATATATATATATTATATATATATATATATATATATATATATATATATATATATATATATATATATATATATATATGTGTGTGTGTGTGTGTGTATTAAATTGCGATCATTAATAAAAATTGATGCACTGAGTCTTCAAACATTGTTCATCTACCTAGTCAACGTTGCTTGTATTTATTAACAAATTTGCTTGCCATAATAATGGTAAAAGATTTTTATAAAACATTAGGACTCCCTCGAGGAAAAGTGCACGACGTCGACGATATCGGCAAGAACGAAAATAAACCCGCCGATATTCGACAAGGGTTTAAGGATGCGATCGAAGCCTACGAAGTGCTCAATGACGCCAACGCAAAATTTATCTACGACGAAATTTTTAAAGAACGTATACGCGACAGTACTAACTTTTTTGAAGTTCGCGAGATACCTATAAAAAAATCATTCGAAAAGAGCCACCTAAATTGCTAGCCCGTTTCTCGTTGGAATTTACGTGGTCATCTTTGATGAGCCGTATTGTTAAGGCAAATTATAAACACCAGTATTATTATTGAAATATGTGGGTATATTATATGGATATAAATAAAAAACCTTTAATATTAAAATTTGTTTTATTGAAATCCTCTACACATATAGATATATTTTATTCATTTATTATCTGGAAGAAAAATGCTCGAATGAAAAGGCTGGTGGTCGAGCGAGCGAATATACGTTGTTGAGGTAATTGTTGACGCTCACAAACTCTGGCTTTCCATCGTTTTTAAAGATTTTCTTCTCATAGGGGAGTTTTTCTCTTTCGCGAATATATTTTGATACCGAAAGGAGTTGGGGCTTTGGAATTTTAATTTTCATTATGCATTTTTCTAGTTCTGTTTTGGTCGAATTTGATTCGGAAAATCTAAAATCTAAACCCGGGCGTGACTCACGATGCTTTTGAGGGTGGTGATCTTCCTGTTCTTCTTTTTCTCTTTTTTCGGTTTCATCATATTGATGGATTACAAATAAAAACTTTCGATTTTGGGTTAGTGTAGATGAAGGGGGAATTATGGAGCGAGCGTAATTGAAATCGTACCCGGGTGTTTTCACTAAGTGCTCCAATCGAAGATCGTTCAATGTTTTTATGATTCCATTACTATTAACGTTGTTGATATCCTTATTCACTTTAAGGTTGGTCATATTTCGTGAAAGTTTTTCGGTCGAATATGACCCTTTT
The DNA here is from genome assembly GCA_015478945.1 of Trachelipus rathkii. NCBI lineage: Eukaryota > Metazoa > Arthropoda > Malacostraca > Isopoda > Trachelipodidae > Trachelipus > Trachelipus rathkii. The sequence continues at coordinate 78,145 of JABUQX010015857.1, read as the reverse complement.
AACGGACTTTGGTAGTGTAGATGAGGGGGTAATATGGAGCGCGCGTATTGAAGATTCTGTACCCGGGTGTTCCCACTAAGTGCTCAATCGAAGATGCGTTCATGTTTTTATGATTCATTTACTATTTAACGTTGTGATTCCTTATTCCACTTTAAGGTTCCATATTTCGTGAAGTAAGTTTTTTCGGTCGAATAAATGAACCCTTTTCAACGGAAATTCGTAATCTAATTTTGATGATAATGTCCCGAGATCTTTTTCCAAAATTATTTTGGTTATTTACAAAGGAAAGCTAACATTTCTAATATAATAATAATAATATAATAATGTTTATTATTATTATATCGGATATTATATCTTTTTTTTGTATATATGTGTATAGGGGTATAATCAAATTTTTTAATCAACGATGATGATGATGATGATTTAAGACTAAGAAAAGAATTAGGACTAAGATGAGAAAAAAATAATAATATAGAAGAAAAAGATGTCGATCTATGTATATTTCAAGTTTGAAGTTACTTCGAAAAAAAATTGTGGAAGTTGCTTACGATCGAAAAAAGGCAAAAATATTATTATTTGTTAAGAAAATTGCTAAATAAGCCCTAAACAATAACTACAGACACAGAAAAACACCCGAAAATAACGTTCTAAAGGTCAGAAAAACCGCGGTTTTTTTTCCCTATCAAAAATTGCCCTTCGAAGGTCTAAGTCGAAATTTGAAAAAAAAATTTCACAAATTTTTCCCGGAGGTCGATTTTCCTAGAGCGATTTTGACTTAGACCTTCGACTTATTTTAGGGACACGTGAAACGTCACTAAATGAGCGAAATTCGAGCTCGACGACGGTTCAACCGTACTAAAACGGCCGTTCGATCGTTTTAGGTCGCTTTTTAGGGACATTATGAAACGTCACTAACTTATAGTGACGCCGCCGAGGGAACCCGACCTCGGCACACCCCCTTCGGGAGTCGTCTCGGGACACGTGAAACGTCACTAAAGTACTCGGGGGTGAAAGACGAATATTTTATAGATATAGATCGGGTTTCTGATGATGATGATGATGATGATGATGATGACGATGATGATATTTGACTAAGAAAAGAATTTAGACAAAGATAAGAAAAAAATTATTATATAGAAGATGTAAGTATCGTATCTATAGGAATATCAATTCTTCGTAGATTATTTATTATTTATTTAAATTTTTTTAATTTAGTCTCCCTTAAATCCCGTTTTCTATGTTAATTAGGTTTTAGGGGTAACTAAACTAAATTATTTATAAAAAAAATTAAATCAATATAAAAATAGATAAGTCTACAAAGAATCGATATCCCATTAGACGCGTACATGTTCTATATATTTTTTTTTCTTATATCTTATCTTCTTAATTTTATTTCTTTTCTCAGTCTTAAATCATCTTCATTTTTATAATTGATAAAAAAATCGATTATAACCGCTTATCTTTATCTATAAAAAAATTCATTTTTCATCTCCTAATACTTTAGTGTCGTTTCACGCGTCCCGGGACGACCCTAGAAGCGGATCTACCGAGGTCTGGTTCCCTCGGCGGCGTCACTATAATTTAGCGACGTTTCATAATGTCCCTAAAAAGAGACCTAAAACGATCGAACGGCCGTTAGAGTATTGACGAACTGTCGACGAGCTCGATTTTCGCTCCTTTAGTGACGTTTCACGTGTCCCTGAAATAAGTCGAAGGTCTAAGTCGAAATTTGAAAAAAAAAATTCACAAATTTTTCCCGGAGGTCGATTTTCCTAGAGCGAATTTGACTTAGACCTTCGACTTATTTTAGGGACACGTGAAACGTCACCAAATGAGCGAAATTCGAGCTCGACGACGGTTCGTCCGTACTAAAACGGCCGTTCGATCGTTTTAGGTCGCTTTTTAGGGACATTATGAAACGTCACTAACTTATAGTGACGCCGCCGAGGGAACCCGACCTCGGCACACCCCCTTTTGGAGTCGTCTCGGGACACGTGAAACGTCACTAAAGTACTCGGGGGTGAAAGACGAATATGTTATAGATATAGATCGGGTTTCTGATGATGATGATGATGTGGAATATCAATTCTTCGTAGATTATTATTATTTTTTTAAATTTTTTTAATTTAGTCTCCCTTAAATCCCGTTTTCTATGTTAATTAGGTTTTAGGGGTAACGAAACTAAATTATTTATAAAAAAAATTAAATCAATATAAAAATAGATAAGTCTACAAAGAATCGATATCCCATTAGACGCGTACATGTTCTATATATTTTTTTTTTCTTATATCTTATCTTCTTAATTTTATTTCTTTTCTCAGTCTTAAATCATCTTCATTTTTATAATTGATAAAAAAATCGATTATAACCGCTTATCTTTATCTATAAAAAAATTCATTTTTCATCTCCTAATACTTTAGTGTCGTTTCACGCGTCCCGGGACGACCCTAGAAGCGTATCTACCGAGGTCTGGTTCCCTCGGCGGCGTCACTATAATTTAGTGACGTTTCATAATGTCCCTAAAAAGAGACCTAAAACGATCGAACGGCCGTTAGAGTATTGACGAACTGTCGTCGAGCTCGATTTTCGCTCCTTTAGTGACGTTTCACGTGTCCCTGAAATAAGTCGAAGGTCTAAGTCGAAATTTGAAAAAAAAATTCACAAATTTTTCCCGGAGGTCGATTTTCCTAGTGCGATTTTGACGTAGACCTTCGACTTATTTTAGGGACACGTGAAACGTCACTAAATGAGCGAAATTCGAGCTCGACGACGGTTCGTCCGTACTAAACGGCCGTTCGATCGTTTTAGGTCGCTTTTTAGGGACATTTATGAAACGTTCACTAAACTTATAGTGACGACCGCCAGGGAACCCGACCTCGCACACCCCTTCGGGAGTGCGTCTCGGGACCCGTGAAACGTCACCAAGTACTCGGGGTGAAAGACGAATATTTTATAGAGATATAGATCGGGTTTCTGATGATGATGATGATGTGGATAGTCTTCTTCGTAGATTATTATTATTTATTTAAATTATTTTAATGTAGTCTCCCTTAAATCCCGTTTTCTATGTTAATTAGGTTTTAGGGGTAACGAAACTAAATTATTTATAAAAAAAATTAAATCAATATAAAAATAGATAAGTCTACAAAGAATCGATATCCCATTAGACGCGTACATGTTCTATATATTTTTTTTTCTTATATCTTATCTTCTTAATTTTATTTCTTTTCTCAGTCTTAAATCATCTTCATTTTTATAATTGATAAAAAAATCGATTATAACCGCTTATCTTTATCTATAAAAAAATTCATTTTTCATCTCCTAATACTTTAGTGTCGTTTCACGCGTCCCGGGACGACCCTAGAAGCGGAACTACCGAGGTCTGGTTCCCTCGGCGGCGTCACTATAATTTAGTGACGTTTCATAATGTCCCTAAAAAGAGACCTAAAACGATCGAACGGCCGTTAGAGTATTGACGAACTGTCGTCGAGCTATATTAGGGACACGTGAAACGTCACTAAATGAGCGAAATTCGAGCTCGACGACGGTTCGTCCGTACTAAAACGGCCGTTTGGTCGTTTTAGGTCGCTTTTTAGGGACATTATGAAACGTCACTAACTTATAGTGACGCCGTCCGAGGGAACCCGACTCGCAAACATCGCCCTCTTTCGGGAGTCGCTCGGTGATCATCGTTGAAACGTCCTAAAGTACAGGGGTTGAAAGACGAATATTTTATAGATATAGATCGGGTTTCTGATGATGATGATGATGATGATGATGATGATGATGATGATGATGATGATGATGATGAAGATGATGATATTTGACTAAGAAAAGAATTTAGACAAAGATAAGAAAAAAATTATTATATAGAAGATGTACGTATCGTCCGTGTTTTGGAACGCGCGGCTCATCGCTTGTTTTTTTAATTTAGTTATCCCAGAAAAATATTTCTTTAATAAAAACGGGATTTTAGAGGAGGCTAAAATAAAAAATTTTAAATTTTCAGTAAACACCAATTGAATATTTTAAATTAGCGTGAAGGATATTATTATTAAGCACTTGGCAGTGTTAATAGGTTTTTATTTTAATATATAGAAGACATAAAATAAAGTAAAAGCTAAACGTATTTATTTTAATAGCCGTGTCATAACCCTTATAACTTGTTCTTCAGCAGCAGCAAAATTGGATATTCCCCCGATTATTCACTCGCGCAAATTCTCCCCACAACCAGGAAAATTCGTCTCGTATTTTCGAGCGGTGACTTCCGTAATTTATAATTTTGTCGTTTAACCAAGAAATAAACGCAATCGCCAAGTTTACCCATTTATCTAAACATTCGTTACATAGATGCCACCCCCATCCCAGCCCCGCTCTAGAAAAAATTATTTCTATATCTCGTTTCCTTTCTAAGAGGAAAGACAGGGACCCGTTGGTGTTTTTATAAACGTAGTAAATCTGTTTCTGAAGAGCATTCAATACGATGCGCGAAATACTTTTCACTTTCTCCATCGCAATAGTACGGTCATCTTTTAGGTAATAAAAGACGTATCCCTCGCAATTTTTCATTCGCCGAACTTTCGAAATTTCCTTTTTCACGGCGTCAGGAGATATCGAATAGTATTCCGGCGTTAAAATTCCGAAGAGCTTGAAAAATTCCAAGCAAGCCTGAGGCGATACGGCGGTTAACGAATCGTTTTCTTTGTCGCAATCGCCGGGGACCGAAGTCATCATCAAACCGTAGAGTTTGAATTCGTTTCTTAGAAAAAAACGATCCATGACAATGCGTCGTAACCCGCAAACCACGGTTGTTTTAGTGACACTCAGGAAATGCTTTAAAATATTTAGCTTCGAGGGATCCATTTCGTCGAAGGTGTTTAATACCACCCGCGCCACCATACGCGCCACCTCGTACCTGTTCCCCCGGTACTTAGGGATGTCGGAGTGAGACTTGATCAGAATATGTACTCTCGAAGAACCGACGACGATATAGTATTCGTCGCCGATCTTCCTCACAGCGAAATGCCCGTTCCAACAAATATCGATTTCTTTCACGCAAATAACCTCGGTGGCATTCGTGGGCGATTGTATTCCAAAATTTAACGACCTCTCTTTACTTTTTGGTTGAAAATTATTTTCATCGCCGATTTGCTCGGTAAACTTTTTGTTAGTGTGAATAGCGAAATCTAACCCATTTTTATTCTTTCCGACCATCTCGATAAAACTAAAACCGCAGCTCCCATTATTTCTAATCCATTCATCTCTCGCGCGGATTTCTTTACCCCCTCCGTTCGATAATATCATAACGTCGTGTAGTTTACAAGAATAACCGGGTGGCAGAATTCCTTTCGCTACGTCCGTAGATATTACTTTCAACGATGAATTTTTCAAAATTTTTTGATACGTGTCTTCTGCTACATCGGAACTGTATCTGGCCCTCTCGCATTTTATTTCTAAATTGTCTGTCTGAAATTCGGTCATTAGCGTCATCGATTCGCCACTGGCCAACACGTTTTGTAATAAATCGAAATTCTCAATTTTTTGGGAAATCGCGGCGACGGGGGGATACTTTTCGTCAGGGGTCATCGTGGGTGCCATAATTTCAGAATCGACGCGAATCTAAAAAGAGGCAATAGTGAAGATCGATCATTAATCGATAATGGCGAGTGACTGCAATGTTTTTGGCTGCCGCGTTATTAATTAATAATGAAAATATGCGCGTGAAGGCGTCGCGTCATCAAAATTACGAGGCATTTCTATATCGTTAGTAGTAACGAAGATTAAAAATAAGAATTCTGAACATAATCTCAGTTATTATCGATTGATAAAAAATTATTTATTGATTAATCTGTAACATCAACGACCCATTTCGGGCTATTTTTCCGCCGCGAACAACACCGCGAACGTAGTAAAAAATATTAATAGCGATAATAAAATCTTTAATAAAAGTAAAATAATTTTTTTTTGAATAAATAACTTTTATATAAGTAAGAAATAAATGGAAATAAAAATTTCATGACAAAAAAATTCATTCATTTAAATATTTTTTGCCCTCCTAAATCACGAGCTACTTATTCATTTCTATGTTTATCAAGGTTTGTTTGTTTTCATTATTACTTCTCGTTTGCTCGCTCGAATCCCACTCCGACATCAGGAGCGGGTGCGCAAATTTTCCAAACGTCGCAAATGAAATCTACGTTCACAGCTTGAAATATGTGACGACGTCGAATATTTATATATTCGCTTCTAACGACAGCTCGTGTCTGTTAATGGAGAATGTTGGTTTATATCCAATTCTTCAAACGCTTCCCGAGAACTGCGATGCGGTCATGAATGCTGCGATAAAAAGCAAAATCGAACCTTTTCGCGTCCCCAACCAAGAAAAACACGTTATCGGTATCGATTTCAGTTCGTATTTTCCCAAAAGCGCTCTAGCGAAAAAAATGTTAAATTTTTATTTCGTTTCTGATACGTATAATAATGATATATTTCCGCCTTTAAAATTTACCGTTAAAAAACGCAATGATTCGCAAATGCCCGCAAACCTCTCGAACCCTTTCAACGTTTCCGAACCAATCTTTTGCGGCCTATACGTAACTGGAAAATGCGCGCGATTTTGTTTTAACGATTCGATGAATTTCGAAGGTGACGAGTCGGCTTATCCTTTTTTTAAGCCTCTCGAGTTAACCAAAGGATTTCAACCCGAAAAGAAGATCGACGATGATCGTTTAGAGGAAACGAATATTGAACATTATACGTTCATCTTGGACCTTATCGATATTACGAACCACGGATTGAACCGCTTCTCGCCGAGTACAGTTCCAATACGATTCATAGTATGTTTCATATTTGTTTTCGTGTGCATCATTTTATGTTTCGCGTATGTCGCAGTACGTTTTTTGAACGCATCGCGAAGAAAAGGTGATCGTCGATTACTTTCAATAACAAAAAAGGTACAGTTCCGGAAACGGGGACAGATTTTTTCGTCTTGAATGACTGAAATTACGATAAAATGAGTGTAAATATTTATCTATTTAAAAATAATGATTTTTTTACAAATACTCTATTTAATAATGTATATAATCTTTAATAAATAATTTGGGTACACAACATCGATTTATTTCCAAATAACCAATAGTGTCGTTTCGTTAAGAATGAGACGACTATCAAAGCAAAGATGTCGTTTATCTGTGAAACGCCAAATCGCTTAACGCGAAAAAACATCATTATTTTTATGCATAAATTGTCGTTGAACGTGTTTTTAATTATTAAAGAGTCGTTTCATCAGGAACTAATATACCACCACGGTCTAAGGGTAAAACCCTATAAAAAAATTGGACTTTATAAAAAAATTTCAAAAATATTTTTTATGTTTTTAGAACTACTTCATCGTGCTAGATAAGTCCCTTTTTTTACAATAAGTTTTCACATTCCTTCAATAATAAAGACAATAGTATAATCAAGTTTCATATAACTTCTGAATAATAAATAATATAAGGGGAGGGAGGAGGTACAAAAGGGCCCCTAAAGAACGCATACTATCCCGATCTTATATTTACTCAAATTTATAACTACAATATAGTGGGTCGGTTTTAGTGATATATTAAGAATGAGAGATAACTATAAAGCAAGAATGTGTACCGTTTTATCATCCTGTGAAATATCGCCAAATATTATCAGCTTAACGCTGAAAACAACATCATTATTTTTTTGCATAATAATTTGAGAATTTTTGAATATACGTATGTTTTTATTAATTATAAAAGTAAGTTACGGTTATTTCATCAGGTATAAACTAATATACCAAACCTATATATATATATATATATATTTATATATATATATATTATATATTATAAAAGGTAAATTTCTTTTAAATTCTTGTACTTTTCGTTTACACCTACTTACAATTATATAGAAAAGTAAAGTAATTGAAACTAATGTCACTCTTCTCTTCGCCATTTATTATTCTTATTATTAATTATCTCATTATTTTATATTATATTATTATTATTATTATTATTATATTATTATTATTATCCTACTTCTTCCCAGTGGGGTAATATAGGTGTGCAGCATCACCACTGATTATTCCAAAAAGAACGCCGCCTAAAGAAATATGACAGAAAAATTTACAAGAATTTACGTTAAATAAATGAGCTACCAGGCGCTGATAATAAAAAATTCTCTTCAAATATTATTTAATTTTGTGAAGTAGATTTTTTTAAGGAACTCAGCTTCGCTACAGCAGATTGCTAGAATTAAGGGGATCGCAACAACACCACTCCCAAACCTAAAAGGAATAAAAAACGTTCCATTGCACCGAAGTTTCTATATATTAGTTTCTCTAAAATTGAAGACTAGCCTGATGGTATTCTTAAAACTAACTCATAATATCGCGATAAGGAAAAACTACTTGCATAGAGTTTCCCTGGCAAAAGTGTTATAGTGATATTTATGGTGTGGTTTTAGGCTTCTAATTATATCTAAATATATGATAAAAAAATTTGATGAAAAGAATTTATTATTGAAGAAATAAAATTAATTATTTATAATGGATTAGTACAGGTACTATCATTGTGTAATTTTATAATAAATAACGGTTACCAGAGATAATAACGCCTTACTATAGTTACGCCAGTTATAATGTAATATCTCTTAACATTTATTTTTTAATATTAACGATAAAAATAAGAATAATGTATTGTCATATTGAATATGATGATTAATAATTTTTTACTTTCACTTCTTATAGAATAAGTTGTAACTAGAGTTTTAGCGGTAACTGATACGTAAGCTTATTTATTATACTGATTGATTTTCAATTTATTCTCGGAGCAGATAACTCTATCGATTTATCTCATCATAAAAACGTAGAACTATATATTATTATATTATAGGGATATATAAGGGTACATAATTACTCTATAATAAAATACACTAATAAAAAATTATATAAAAATTTATATTAAATATAATAATAGTAAATAGACTCTTATTCTCAAAGTCCTGATATCAACGTTACCTATAACATACACATTTAGCAAAATTTAATTATGTATCAGTAAAAATAGAATAAATGGATTTCAAAACAATATTTATGCCGTATTTATTATTGAAAATATAAATAAATGTATAATAAATAAATTTGGTTAAAATTATAGAATAGAATATATATTGGACTTAAATTGACGTTTCTATTAATATATGGGACTTTTACTGCAGCTCATGAATCATATATAATATAATCACGACGAGAGGGCGAGTGGCGCACTTAGAGCCCGCGTACATCTATGTGTTATATTTTACAGGTAGCAAATAATAAATTAACAATTTAACCTGTTGATATTGTTGCTGGTGTTTCGTGTAGTGTGTGCAATATCTCTCACTGTGGCTCTCGGTAAAAGCTCGTATATGCCCAATAAAGGTACTGTCTGCTGGTATTGGGTCTCGACACGGTGTGATTTTTTTTGTAAATCACTTGACTTTTTTTATGAGGATGGTACACGTCGAATGTGATTCTAGGTAATCCAGTCTGGTTTCGTCGGATAAGTGCCCGTTAAATAAAGATGATATGGAGTAGTGAGGTTTAGAATGAAGACATGATTGGACGTATGTGTAAGTATGTATGATGTTTGGTATTTGGTTCTATAGAGCGTCTCAATGAGGAGATTGGAGAGATAGATTGAATATTGATTCCATCATGTGATTGAGACTATTGAAGCATCGTTATAATATAGGATACTAAAGTAGTATTATATGTCTGTATGATTGTGGGTTTTATACTCATTATCCTTGATTATCCGTTTCTCTTCGAGAGATAGTTCATGGGCAGATTATATGCATATGTTGAGAATATGATATTCTTGAATCGGGATACATTAGGCTCAATTCTCTATATAATACTCTAAGTTTCCTAATATTTTGGTGTAAATGAAATGTGTCAGGCACTGACGCGTCTCTTTTTACAGTGGTAGATTTTACGCATTCGATATGGAGACTAGAAATCGTGTATATCTATAATAGGCATGCTCTGTGGGAGGAGTAACTATCATAGAGATAGAGACGAGAGTGAGGGTTCGAGACGGCTCGGGTGACTCTCTATTGGAACGATTGTGTAGGTACTGTATCAGAAATGAGTGCTACCTCTCGGCTTTAAAAGATATGAAGGCCACGTGATGCAAGATAGGGGGAAGCTGTGTAGAGGTAACTGGGTTTAGCAAATTATTTCAAACCGGGCTGACAGGATAGAAAACCACCTGGCCGACAGCCCCGCCCGCTTTGCTATAACAGCGCCTCCGTCCGGCTCGTTTCTTTTTGTAAGAAATAAGTAAAAGTAAGTGTGGGCACGATCACTCAACTATAAGTACAATTAATTAATTTAATTCCATAAGATCTTCCACCTGGATGCAGATTGATTCAGCACTTTTTGGGTTCGTGGCAATGAATATCGCTGCAGGGTAATACTCAAAGTGGACAGGATATAACAATCTTTATGTCCGACATAATTTTAGCGTAAGATATACGCTTGACTGTAAAAAAATCAGCACGAATCAGGGAGGGATAGCCTGGAAATTTGATGGAAAAGTGTCATCACTTTCTATTTGCAGCGGTATATCAGCTATAATCATATTAGGCATTTGAGCATTATTATAGTGGGGAATGTACGTATATTGAATCCGTCTATTAACTTATCCAATGAAAGAGATCTCTTCTTTTATTACACTATGACACTTATACAAATAAGCTATTCATATTATATTAATTTAATTTATTTCGATGCCTAAGTAAGATGAAGTTGTTTATTACAAAGCAGTTTATTATTTGAAAGGGAGGCTATATTAACATAGTTTTTAGTGAATAAATATACCTGATTCTGTTTCATCGACATGTTCCTGTATCGTAAGTATATGTTATGGGTACCGGGAGGCTATTTAGTTCGGGGAGAATTAATATATATCAAGGACTCACAGATACGCTTTTAAACCGATATATTAGCAATATTAGTCTTCATTCACTTCTAAGATTTACATTTCTGCGATAATGTATAGGCTGTAACGATTTTAATAGCGAACACCTCACACTATCAGCTCGAACATCATGGTTCTGGACGAGAGTCTGTATCTTGGAGTGCATTATTCAGTACTAACTGCAAGGAAAAAAAATGTTCATATAACGAGTTTCACCTTCATTTATAAGACAAAAAAGCACAGGTTTAAACATATTATCACTTAAAGAGAAATATCTGTAACGGTATATTTGTCTCGACGCACACGAAGAAACCTATAGGTTATTAACGATAATTAAGTACCTGAATACTTTTTGCTGTTACTGGATAACACCTTAAATATATAATTGTGGGTCTTTATTTTTTGTGTTTTCTGACCAACTTTGAAAATATTTTTTTTTGCCCTTTAAACGAAAAAATATCTCTATTTTCCGAAATCAATCGAAAGTAACTTTATCATATATTTACCGACATATTAACGAAAAGGTGTCTGAAGGACAAAACAATATCTGCGGAATCCAGCATTCTTTGATGAAGAGAATTAAGTTGATAAAATTAATTTATCTTTCTTAAGAGCAGGCAGGAGGATATGGTCATAAATGTAAAGAGAAACTTTAAAAACTAGAAAATTCTTTCTTCAACCTTACTATCGAAAAAAGCAAACGATTCCACGGTCATAACTAATTCGTTTCCGAGCACCCTTACGGCATTTCAATTCTTCACTAAGAAATAAAGCTTTATAGACTTTGGCTCGCAATCATAAAATTAACACTACTATATTTAATTTTGCTTCTAGTATTCAGTCTACAACTCCGTTTGGTCGGTTATAGGAGGGGTCTTCATAATAGGCAGTCACACCAGTAACTTAATTATTCAACCAATAGGTTTACATTTTTGTTTTTTTTATTTAAAAATATAAATAAATTCGGAGTTGGGACTTTCCTGGACCAGTTGTTCACTCTCGCGACGGGAGAAATTTGGCCCTGGAGAGGCGGTTACCTAATCATGAAATTGTGGGCTTTCTCGTTTTCGAGAAGACTTGTATTAAGCACTTTTGCGAACACGCTATGGAGGTTTCACAACTACGGCACCCGTTGGGTTTGGTCTGGGATGATGGATTCGCAGAGAACCTCCTTGGGTGGAAGGGGGAAGGGAAGGGGTAAAATTCGTGGGAGCTTCGATTACTGATAATGTGTTTTAAATTTACTATTCAACGGGGCAAGAGGTTGGCCATAAGGACAGGGGTTTGTCACAAAATCATTGTTTCAAGTTTTCTGATCTTTCAAGCATTTATTAATATCCTTCGGGGCATTGCTAAGATTTTTGTTAATATTTTGGTGAGAGGGTTTTTTGGCTAATATTAGGGAATCTTTCTAATTTGAGGGAAAGTTTAATGAGATAACTAACTAGCTACTAACGGGGCGCATCAGGGGGATTATTTGTAAATAAGCTTACTCGCAGATAAATGTCTCAGACGTATTGTTAGTTATTTAACTTAAATCTTTAGAAAAAGAGACACTAGAATCATCTCCTAAATAACACGACAACCTGATACTCTATCGTTTATATACATTGATGCGCGGCATTAAAAATAGGTTTTAATAATATAACACGTCAGAAAAATTTATTTTGGTTATTTTAAATAAATTTTTCGAATTTATATTAATAATAAATATCACATTTATATTATTTTAGTTTTTTTTATTATTATATTATCGTTTATTAAATGATTCTCAATATCGATTATTTTTATATTTTTTTTAGTCTATCCTTAAATTTGGTTTATTATATTCTAATACTAAATCACATGGATCAGATTAATGTCACTCTTGGTTGAAGGGTCCGCTTCCTCCTTCGGCCAGAAATTTTTGGAACGTTAAAACGAACCCAGGGGGATGTCACCGTTAAAAACGGGTGTGGCACCTGCGAGAAACAAACCCAGAAATGGGCATATTATTTCCTTTGATACGGAGAAAGTTTCAGGGCAATATAGGGACATATAATACCCGCACTATTGCGTACATCGGGGACAGGAGGTGTGAAGAATGCTATTTTTACAACCTTTTAACACCAGCACCTTATTACTGTAGTTTTTATATTGTGTAGATTACTAACTACTATTAAGTTAATAACCTATTGAGGTAGGGGGGTTATTAAACTAAGCAAATGTGCACTTATACGCACGGATTTTAGGATTATTGAATAATGTATATATATTGAACATGATTAAAGATATACCAGGGTTATTTATTTAAAAAAGCTTCAAGTCATCTTCTTTTATCTTATAATATTTTACTATCATTTTTTACTTATATTGTTAATCGCTACTTTAATTACATCATACAACAGAGGGTTAACGCTATCTAGAAGGAGCAATATATTTTGTAAATTTGGGTAAGGTAAGTTTATAATAAATGTACTTAATTAAATCATATAGGACATAAACGTAAAAGGAGCGGGGCAGGGGAATTGGCGCCAGGGTTTAGACGGCGGGTAACTGAAGGTAGTTCATCAAGGGACTCACTTAGTTCGCGTTGGGTCCTCAAAAGTGGAATATGGGGGCTTAAATAAAAATAATACAATAAGAAAGTTTACACAAAATATAAATAATATTTATATATTTAAATACTAAATATAAACTTGTTTCCAAAATATGTTTACGCTTTATGATCTATAAAACAAATATAATCATTGCAATAAATATTATATCTTAGCTCACTTTAATGTACTCACATATTATTTAAATGATAATTACTCATAAGCACTCATTATCGAGGTTATTTTTTAGTACTGTTTTCGAATCGGTATAGATTTTTGAAAGTATAATGTTCTATATTGGTAATCAGGTAATAAAGTTACATTGGTTCTACAAACAGTTTGAATTAAATTAAAATTAGATTATATAGAGTATAGATTATAGATCCAATTCATGTAGCTGCAAAATTTGTAATTAGTTCATTATATATTACAGAAGGAAGGCATCAAGTTTACTAGTATATATATACTGTAAAGTAATAATATAGTTTAGTCTTCCTATGTATAGTTATATAGTGGTTTTCGTTGGCGTCGATGTATATAATATTTTCAATATCGATATTTTATAAAATGTTTTTATATTGCTGAGTTAAAAGGCAATTACGCATTTCTATTACTACCGGTTTTAATTTAAAATTTTTTCGATAGGTCGACAAGAACTATACTGATGTGAGCCTCGTAAATTTGGTTTCATCGCCGGCAGGTCAATTCATTAACTCGTAGACGTATATCCTACTAGTGATTTTTTCAGGATGATATCGCGCACTATAGGTACATTTTCCTCTACTCCCTGAGTTTAGCGATTTAGCTGTATTGACTATATATATATTCATAGTGTTAAAAAAATATAAGGGTAAGGTTAATACTCACTACTATTATCGTATCTTATTGCTTTGAAATTCAACTCTAACCTCGACCTAGGTCGGCTCCGTTTATCTTATTTTTTATAATAATATTAAGTATTTCTTACTCATTATAGCGTTTCTCATTTGTATTTGAGATAATATAATTACCATAAATTGTAAGATAAGCTAGATATCAGTTCCATCTATTATTCACTATTATCTAAGCTAGATAATTTCAGTATATCAGTTATTGGGAGTAATCATACGAACTCATATGTGTCAAGAAAGGTGCAATGGTTCTTTATAATACACAGAAGTAGATGTAATGGAAGCTTTGTATCGACGAAATACTAGCTTTGTTTGTATAGTTTGAATTATTACTCTACATAACAATACATAATTAACAGTAGGTAAAAGATACATGTTAATACTCACTCTTCTCATGGTTGATCACAACCCTAGGTTTTATTTCTCTTGATTATTTGTGCCTAGATAGACATGGTAATTATGACCGGGTGCTAAATGGCCGGGGTTGGCCCGTGTGTGAAGCGCATTGGGTGTCGTGAGTGTCGGTGTTGACCTAGGCTGTTGTTTGGGATGTGTTGGGCCGTCATAGGGGCAGCGGCCGGCGGACCCGGTCGATTTCTCTACTTTAATTGTACTTATTTATCCCACGATGTGGAATGTAGCATCATTTAGGATATTCGGTTATAGAATGAAAACTATAAAGAACATATCAATAATCGCGTCATATCGGGTGTTTCGAATAAATGGTTTCCAAATTGAAAATATCTTAACTTCCACTCTCGTTATTATTTAATAAATCATTGCGCAAATCACTTAAATTAGTATTATTGTGATATGTATGAAAATTTTTTTTAAATTAAATAAGAATTATATATAGTGTAGTTTTTTTTAAAAATGTTAGAGACAAATCATTTATATATGATTTAAAACGATTTTTTGTCACATTATCTGGATGTTACATAAAATTATTAATTATTAGAGTTAACTATTAAAATTATTAATTCTTCTCTCTACACTTCGCCTCCTGCTTGTTCCACTCTAATGTATTATTATTTAATTACTGAGTATTTTTTGGACATTATAAAAGCTCTATCCCGTATACTTTCCGTCGCTCACCCATTCAGCACACTCACAAAAAACTCGTGATGATCAATTTACTAGTTAATTTTCGCCGGATTGATTGGAGAGTAAATATCATCCTTTGACTCATTTTAAGTTTACTTTTATACTCAAATTGATGTTCCAAAATGTGCTATCATAAAATATTTTTTTCTTATTGAAGAGCTATGCGAGACCTCTCGATGATATTCGCCTCCTAAGTTTTCATCGATATTTCAACAACTACTTGTTTTCAAAAATTTCAAATATCAAATTCGAATTCTTATATATAATAAATTTCTTTAAATTCTTAAATTGAAAGGAATCTGTAAAGTATATATAACTATATATATTTTTCTTCTTCAAGAACTAGCTTCGAATCTAGCTCAGTATATATATATATATATTTACTTTTCATTTTTCTCGTCGTTCTCATTAGTGCGTTAAATCACCAACGCTTCTTAAGTATATAATAATATTATACTCGTGAATTGAGAGTAATATAGCGCGGCATAAACTTCTATTACTTATTTACGCTCTAGTATTATATCGTATATGCGATATATGATCCGTCATATTCGATGTGAACTCTCACTCTATACTAGAATAGTCATTAGGGTATTGAACTTATATACAGACGTGGTCAGGCGTCAATGGGTGAAAATACTTACAAGTAATTATTCACGTGTTATGATCTAGTAATCCGGTAGGTATAACTCGAAATTATAAATCTATTCACACGATATGGCATAGTCATATAAGATACTATACGCGCAAGCGCTAATCTGAGCCACATCTAGACATATGGGCTTTAAACTTTTGTCTTGGCCGCTTTCGGGAATACGAACGAGTGAACGTTGCGGTTTTCCTATTTCAAACGATGGAGCCATTTTTATCGGAATAGGATGCCTTTACCTCATGGGTTTGTTAAAGAAAGATGCTGCTATTTGCTATTCTCAAGCCGATTTTCTGACTCGATTAAGATTACAAAACCAACCTTTTTATTTAAGTTGTGGGTGGGAAAAATAAAACGGTAAAAAAAAATTATAATTTTATTTAAATTTGAAATAAAAAAAAATATAAATATGCAACTAATTTATATTATATACATATTTTTTAATTTAATATATTTTTCCATAATTAATTCTTTTTTGGGGTTACTAAGTAAAATAGATATTATAATGACTCGTCGAGATCAAAAAATCTTACGTTAATACGCAGATTAAAATCCTAATTTTTTTTCAGAAAAAAAACCCACAAACGATGAAAACGACGCTGTTTCCCTTCGAAACATAATTTTGAGTGTTTATTTGTATTTTTGTATCCTTGAATTATATTATATAACTGAATTATATTATATAGCGTTGTTTAATGGCGAATCGCAAAATGACTAATTTACAAGATGTGAATAAAACTAATTAAATATGGTTGTTTTTAAAATAGATTTATTATTTCGTTTTCTCCAATAATAAAGAATAGATAGAAAAGATAATTATTAAGAATTACTAATTAATTAAATATTAATATTTTCTAAATTAATGAAGAGTATAAAGAATGACGGAGGAGCCGTTTATCAATCATAATCAGTCGACATTTCAAAACCGAACATGGCTGAAAATATTATCGCACCGACGATAACCGCGCCAACCGAAGAGGAGAAAAACTCCTCGAACCGCGTCACCCTCGACGACGTGGTTTCCTTTATCAAAAGCGGAACGTGTAGAAACGTGATCACGTTAGCTGGTGCGGGGGTATCCGCTTCAGCGAGAATTCCAAAACATTTGTTTCCGTACGTTGCGATGATAAAAAATGCTAAGGATTTTGATGTCAACGGAGAGTTATCACCAGACCACCTCGATGATATAATGTCCATAGAATTTTATAAGCAGCATCCAAAACCATTTTTGAGATCGGTTCGAGAATTTTACTCTAAGGAATTTCAACCCACTCCAGCGAACTACTTCATTAAACTTCTTCACGAAAAGGGGATTTTGGTTCGAAATTACACGAAAAATGTTGATGGTCTAGATATATTAGCGGGAACTCCGGCTGAGAAAGTTGTAGAATTATACGGCACGCTACGCACGGCTCGTTGCCTTATGTGCCGAAAAGAGTATACTGAAGAATGGATGAAAAATAAAAGTTCGATGGATAGTATTCCCGCGTGTTCCGCGTGCGAAGATGGTGTGGTGAAACCGGATATGGTATTCATAGAAGAGCTTTTTTTACCACGATATCCGAAGTACGAAGAAGACTGTCAGAAATGCGATTTACTGATAATCATTGGAACCTTTCCTATCGATCATACTTTTAAATTTTTGATTGACGCGGTGCCCGTCACTTGTCCTCGAATATTAATTAATTCGAAAACCTTCGAAACACTACCGGCGAGAAACAAATCTAATAACGATCAAGTCTTAGAAACAAACCTCCCTAATTTAATAAGACTCATCGGTGATTGCGACGAAATGTGCATATATTTGGCCGAAAAACTAGGATGGAAATGTGATATAAAGTCACCTATTAAAGATGTCAACGAGGTTTTAAAAACCGACCTTTGAAAATATTAAAAAAATATAATATGTAAGTACGAAGCTCAATGTTCCACGTTTAAATAACATTATCTTCTTTTCCTATAATTTTAAAGTTGTTTTTTTTGGACCGATTACGTTTTTATTTGAGCGCTTACCAAAATTTTGCAGTAAACGTTTTTGTTATTCTTATACTATGATTATTAAACATGCTTTTTTCCGGGCACTTTTTTATGATTCTTTTTCATCAACACGCTTATTAATAAAAAAATATATGATATATGTTAAAACATGAGAAAGAAATAAACTAGAGTCTGAAAGATAGTTCGTACGTTAAAATGATGTTTGGGTGCGATGAAACGTCATCATAGGAACAATATACGCCCATAACGATGTTTTGGTCGTAAAAAAGAATTTTAAATTCTTTAAGCCGTTTTCTTTGAAGCTTACGAAACGACACTACGTAGCGAAGACGTTATAAGCGTCTTTAGCCGTTGTCTCCTTCCTTCGTTACGAAACGACACTCTAACATTTGTATTGTTGTTTTTTTTTTAAGTTTTAAAATTTCTAAATAATTTAGTTTATTCACCTTTAAAAATTAATTAACATAGAAAACTGAATTAAAGGGTCATTGTTGATAAAAAAAAATTCGATCATAACCCCTTACCTATATATCCGTAAAATATTCATTTTTCGTCACTGAGTACGATAGTGACGTTTCACGTGTCCCGAGACGACCCTCGAAGCGGATCTAACGAGGTCGGGTTCCCTCGACGGCGTCACTATAACTTAGTGACGTTTCTTAATGTCCCTAAAAAACGACCCGAAACGATCGAACGGGCGTTTTAGTACTAACGAACCGTCGTCGGGCTCGATTTTCGCTCGTTTAGTGACGTTTCACGTGTCCCTAAAATAAGTCGAAGGTATAAGTCAAAATTTGAAAAAAAAATTTCACAATTTTTTCCCGGAGGTCGATTTTCCGAGAGCGATTTTGACTTAGACCTTCGACTTATTTTAGGGACACGTGAAACGTCACTAAATGAGCGAAAATCGAGCTCGACGACGGTTCGAAGGTACTAAAACGCCCGTTCGATCGTTTCGGGTCGTTTTTTAGGGACATTATGAAACGTCACTAAATCTTAGTGACGCCGCCGAAGGAACCCGACCTCGGAAGATCCGCTTCGAGGTTCGTCCCGGGACACGTGAAACGACACTAAAGTATTAGTGATGAAAAACGAACATTTTATAGATATGGATTCGGTTTCTGGTGGTGATGATGATGATTTAAGACTAAGAAAAGAATTATCACAAAGATAAGAAAAAAAATTATCGCGTAGAAGATGTATGTATTGAATCTATCGGAATATCAATTATTCGTAGAATATAAGTATTTATCTAATTTATTTTAATTTAGTCTCCCTTAAATTTCCGTTTTCTTTGTTAATTAGGTTTTAGGGGTAACTAAACTAAATTATTTATAAAAAAAATTAAATAAATAATAGTCTGCAAAGAATCGATATTCTCACAGATACGTACGCAAACATTTACAATTGTTTTACACTTCTTTTAAGATTCTTAGTTTTAAAATTCTTTTATTTTAACCCATTTTTAGATTGATATGTTCATTCAACAAATTTGGTAAGAATTTCTTCCTTAAATGACCACCATTCCCTTGTTTTTTCATCACCAATTTACCAAAATTGAGTTTCACGTGTCCCGAGACGACCCTCGAAGCGGATCTATACGAGGAGCGTTCTCGACCGTGCGTACATTAGCCTTTGTAGAGTTTCTATAATTGGTCTCCTAACATCGCACCCGACCAAACGAATAGAAATTAGACCATTTTAACTAATTTTCTTCGATAGTTTTATTACTACGACGTCGTCGCCGAACCGACAGACTCTAAAGATTTTCCGCTCGTTTAGAAATCTGGAGCGTTTTCAGTGTCCTCTAAAATAAGTTCGAAGTAGGTTATAAGTCAAAATTGAAAAAAAAACTTTCACAATTTTTTCCTTCTCAGGAGGTCAACGATTTTCCGAGAGCAGAGATTTTGACTTAGACCTTTTCTGACTTATTTAGGGACATCGTGAAAAACGTCTACTCAATGAGCGATAAATGAGCTCGACGACGTTGATCAGGTCTCATAAACCGAGGCACCAGTTCGACTCCGTTTTCGGGTCGTTTAGTTTTAGGGACTTATGTTAATAACTCATCGTGACTTTAGTGACGAGCGCCCCGTGCCGAAGGATTCCGACCTCGGAAGATCCGCTTTTCGAGGTTCGTCCCGGGACCACGTGAACTGCGACACTAAAGTATCAGTCGATTTTGAATAAACGACATTTTATATAGACTATGATTCGGTATTCCTGGTGGTGATGATGATGAACTTTAAGACATAAATTAATTATCTACAAAGATAATTAAACACAAATATCGCGTAGAAGATGTTATGTTATTGAAATCTAAATCGAAATTATCAATTATTCGTAGTTAATTATTTTATTTCTAATTTATTTTAATTAGGTTCTCCATAAATTTAAAAATTTCTTTGTTATTAGGTTTTGAAATCTACTAAATACTAATTATTTACTACAAAAAAATTAAATAAATAATAGTCCATTAGATATTATACTAGCGATAGATTCTATCGTAAATATCTGTCCTTTTATAACTATGAATCTACTTTTGTTTTAAATTTCTTTCTTAAATTCTCAATCAACCTTTTCTTCAGTCTTAAAACCAGTCGATTATAAATTGGTAAAAATGATTGTAACACGATATATTCTAATATCTTATAAAATCTTATTTTTCATCACCAATACTTTAGTGACGTTTTCTACGTGTCCCGAGACGTCCTCGACGCGATCTAATCGAGGTCGGGTTCCTCGACGGG
This sequence comes from Trachelipus rathkii, assembly GCA_015478945.1. Taxonomy (NCBI): domain Eukaryota; kingdom Metazoa; phylum Arthropoda; class Malacostraca; order Isopoda; family Trachelipodidae; genus Trachelipus; species Trachelipus rathkii. Next base: position 57,208 of record JABUQX010015857.1, on the reverse strand, counting down.
CGTCACTATAACTTATGTGACGTTTCTAATGTCCCTAAAAAACGACCCGAAACATTCGACGTCGCTCGTCGCACGTATCGACCCGTCGTCGGGTCGATTGTCCCTCGAGTGGGTCTGTTCCACCCTCGGGCCGGAAATATCCGAAGGTTAGGTCAAAATTTGAAAACAACTTTCAAGCAATCTTTTCCCGGAAGGCATCGATTTTCCGAAAGACGGAGATTTTGACTTGAAACCATTTCAACGCATCTTATATTTTTAGGCGAAACACCGATGAAATGCGTTCCTAAATATGCGAATGCTGAAGCTCGAAACGAGTAGACGTGATAACTGTTTGTGATAGGTCACTTTAATAAATGATACTCAGACCGGATTTTTACGATTGAAAATCTTATTTCGTCTCTCGAAAGAGGCTTGGTCTGGGTTTCTTTTTTAAGCAGGACATCTTTATATCCCGATAACTGATAAATACTGCTAGATCTCAAGACGAACCTTTTTTAATCTGTATTTAACGTCTGGAAGTAATTTGTTGCTCCAGAGGTTCAACCGAGAATGTGGCCGATAATATCTCCGTCAGGTCCTCTGCGTAAGCAACTCCTGCAATTTCTCGACGATATAGTTTCCTGCGTGGGCTCTCACTGTTGAAGCTACCAGCACATAAAGTACATTTGAATGTATTATGTCGTATTGTGCACCATAGGACTGAGGATCATGTCTTTAATTGAGATCTGATTTAGTGGGAACTTTCGGTTTTTGGGTGCCGCTGATTGAATTTTGTATTGAGACGAATTTAACAATGAACTAAGAAGCATAGAATATCAACTATAGACTCAATACTTTACTCTAGAAACACAAGAAAAGAGAAATAAATCAAATAATTTTCCTAATCTGTTCCTGAGACCAACGGGCCTTGTAGAATGTATTTGTCACATTGAGCTTTCATTACTCATGAAAATATCTACTTCTTGTAAGATAATCGGGAAAACTAGCGAAATTACTATAATTGAGTTATGTTTTCGTTAGAATTAATTTTGACTAGGTATTTTAATAGGTAATCATACTTTGGTATTATTTGAATCAACTATACGTCTCGCCTCTTAAAGATTCCGTTGGATTACTTACAATTTTGTTTAAGTGTTTTTTGTGAGTGCAGTTTTTCGTTGGTATTGTGTGTATAGGAACTCACAGACGTCTGATATATTTATTTATAAAAAAAATTAAATAAATATATGCTTCTGGCCACACCAAGATCGAGTATTCCGTTCACTAGAACTGAAAAACACATTAGATTTTTTCCAACGGTTTACGTTATGAGCATTTCAATACTAAAAATTTTTGATGTAGAATGCCAATTTTTTATAATCTTACTTTTCAGAATCATTTAAAGAAGTTTTTAAAATTTCTCTTTATTAACTCTCTTGAGTCTTAAACGCTCGACACAATTTGAATATTCTTTTAATTGTCTCTTAAGACACTTGCGATCAATCATTTCGCTTATATACTCCACATATTTCGGTAAGAACAGGGGAAGTCCTGAAAATCGATATATCCCCACCGCTTCGTACTTAATTTGCCTTACTCATCACACATCACACCATAGCTTGACCTCCTTCGTTTTTGCAATTTTTCTGCTCATTTATGTTTTTGACCTCACATACCTACTTTTATAAGTGAAATTTGTGTTTTTCATCTGTGTTTTCCACCAGGAGATTCCGAGCCCACTCTGAAGGTGCATCTTATTGGTACGTATGATGTTCGGTTATGTATACAACCCCTCGACACGAAATGCGTTCTACTTCATATTACAGGGGGAGCTGTAGTCTAAGGTGTATCGTTTTTTTAAGTGTGCGATCCGTCACCCAATTAAACTTGACCCCGCACCACACCCGAAATACGAACTGAGGCGCGTTTTGGAGATACATAATACTCGGGAAAACCGTTTCGTCGGTGCTCTCAATTTCAGAGCGACCGTTTGTATACGTGTACGTTTCATAACACGTGTCCCCTAAACCAAAACTTAGTGAGGTCGACTTTTTTTTTTTTTTTTTTCCCCTCTAAAAAGGTCATAGTTTGTTTAGGGGTGTTTTTCTGTGATTAGTTTCTTGTCAACATTTCTGAGAGAAAAAATAAAAATTTTCATCAACTCTCTTAATTTTCCAAAATCCTCCCACTCCGTTTTGGTAGAGACATTTTCGTATTAACTTCCCGCACATTTGTTATATTCTCGAGAGAAAAGATTTGTTACTTCAGAGACACTTTAGAGCCTTCGAGACTTTATTTGCTTAGGTGAACATGAGTGAGTTACATACGTTACACTAAATTGTTATATCTTAGGAATCAGTCAAGACGACGTGTTCACGTTTGTTTGTCAGATTTTTTGAAGTTTTTATGACTAACAGCGTCTGTCCCGTCCAGATTTTCCCAAACTCACTTTTTCGTTTGGAGTGTTTGACGATATTTTTAGGGAGCATTAAATGAAACGTCACTAAAAATTTTGTGCGCCGCCCGAGAAAAGGAACCCGACCTCGAGAAGATTCACCGCTTCGAGGTTCGTACCTGGGAACATCGTGAAACGACACTACTAAGTATTTTAGTGATTTGTAATAAACGACACTCTCTTAATCGATATTTGGAGGCTTCGCGGTTTACTGGTGGTGAAATTGAGATGTGTAAGACTAAGTAAAAGGAATTAATTGACAATACATAAAATTCCATGAAGAGAAGTTGTATCTATACAACATAGAAGAATGGTATTAGTGTAAGGTATTGGGAGGCACATCTTTTATTTGATAATTTCTTTGTATATACAAGATAGTTCTTATCGGAATCTGGTGTTTGAGAACTCAAATTAATATAAAATTAAAAAGATAGAAAAAAAAAATTAACTATTTGTTTAATAAAATTATCTCTATTTGAGTATATTATATCATTTAATTTAGAAAATTCTAATTCCTCCTTAAGATTAAATATAAGTAGTATTTGCTATTTGTTCTATGCAGTACACTGGATTTTTTAAACGCAGGGTAACTAAACTAATTAGCTTACTCTAAAAAAAAATATTTTAAATTGAAATGTTGAATTAATAGTCGGCAATGAAGAGATTGCGAAATATTAATATCGCTCTACAGAATATTGTTCTACATTGTTAAACACACAAATTCAAATATGTTAGATTTATATGTTTTGTTCCTTACTAAAGTGAAATATAATTGGTATATTATTATTTCTTTTCTTCTATGTCTTATCTTCTCATATTTTCTCAGTCTCTTATAACCGACATCATTCAACGCTCATTTCAATATAATGAGTAAGTATCGATTATAGAGGCTAAGTCATTGACTTTCAGCTAGATGCTATCAGACGATTGCATCTTATAAATTATAAATATCATTACAGTATTTTCTCATATACCAAATTCTTATATTAGTAGGACTAGTTATCAACGTTGATCTACCGTAAGACGACCTTCATGACTATGAAATGCAGGGATCTAACGTAGAAGTTACTGGATAGTTACCCTCGATGGTGATATACGGTCATAAATACTTGTGACGTTTCTTATATGTCCCTTAAAAAAACGACCCACGAATATAATCGTATCGAATACTGAGGAGCTGATTTGGTATCTAACGTATAACGATCTGTAGGGTACTTGATTTTACGTCATTCACGGATTATTAAGTATATTAGATAGTTTTTATACATAATATAGTTAGTCCCTATAAAAATTATAAGTACGATTGTGTGTAATATTAAAATGAGTCATATATTTTGAAATAAAAAATTTCTATATCCATTTGAGTTTCCTTTGCCCTGGAGCGTCCGGAATTTTTGGGCTCCTCTTCTCGAGCAGCGAGCTTTGGACTTGAGTAGCCGTTGCACCCTTACTTCTCTGCACCGCAGCGCGGGTGAAACTCTGGTGCGAGGCTACACGTGATGAGTTACGGGACCAACTCTCGAGCTCTAGGACGAGTCGGAGTTCGTAGGATTTGATACTAATTATAAAAAAAAGAACCCTGATTTCATGATCGTTATTTCGTATAGTATTCGTATTTTATAATAGAGGAACAACTATAATCAGTCACATACGTTTATCATCATATATAAATAATGTTACTTCTTAATTATTGAGTAGATTGTCGTCTCCTTAAGAGAGAGGGTTGCGGAGTTGGAGCGCGAGTCGGGGGTCGGTCACGTGAATGAATCTCGAGCTCAGAGGGTGGGAAAGGATTTCGGAGCGTCTTCGGAGTCGAGGTATTCGTTCTGCGACAGAGAAGGGTGGAGTCGGACATCGGATAATATCGGCAAGCAGGTCAGAGTCGGAGTCGGAGTCGGTAACCTTCAAGATAGAGTTGGGTCGGAAATTTAAACTGAAAAAAGGTAAAAGTGATAAATGGCCTAGTGAATGATTGTATACATAACTTACATTATTATAAGGTATATATGAATCGCTTGTATCGACTTTTCCACACGTCTTTCTGAGCAGAGAGATATGCGCAAGTTAGATAAACTTTCGAGATTTTTAACCAGCACCTTATGTTTCAATTTTATGGATTATATTCTATATAAAATGACTTAAGCAAACAGAACTCTCACCACTTCACCCCTTATACCATACATGATTAATTTAAAAAAGAAAAATTATTTAAACACTTGAGAAGAGGTGTTGAATTAAAAGACTTCCATGGTCAACGCGGTCATAAGTAGAGAGATATATATCTCTCATTGACAATTCAAGATTATTATTATATACCTCGATAGACGTAATGATTTTGATTCTTTATTTTATATTATCCAATCTACCATGAGATATATGTCATTAAGATTGTAAAACATATACGAGACTCAAACATGGCCTAAATCTGCAATTTGCAATGTGGCCATATTTGTATTAAGGGTTGCAGGAAGTTAAAAAGAAAAGGAATACACTAAACATAATTGAAAGTTTTGATTACCGATTCTTATCTTACTTATTTCTCTGGTTAATCTACTTCTCAATCATTCTGGTTATGTATAAGGGGGTCTAAGATAAAAATTACAGTAATATATTTAATCTAAAAGCTAAAAATTTAAATACATAATAGTCTGCAAAGAGAGAATCGATATTATGCAACAGCTTTAGTCGAAAGCCGTTACCGAGTTTAGTTCAAAGAAAAAGGGCTACTATATCTAAGGTCCTTCTAATCCTTGTGTATACAATCAATTAAATTTCCTTATAATACCTTTATATACTAAAATTTCTATTGTGTCTTCCCGCTATACTTACTGATAATGCATATAGTGCTAAAATATTATGTAAACTTCCCAGCAAGAGTACTTTCAATGATCTATGGTTCATCACGAAGAACACCATTGATAAATTGCCTGTTAGCTTTGTCTCCTACCTAATCAGCTAATGTTGGTTAAGAAAAGCGTGGACTGCCGATTTATTTACCTACCCTGCTGTCTTATCCTTATCGCATTCTATATAATAAAAAATCTAGAACCTCCGGTTTTAATAGCAGGAAAAAATTGAAGGAGAACGCTGGCAGATGCATTCTATATCCATATTAAAAGAACTAAATCTATTCAATGAGTGATGATTTAGATGTAAGTTCAACTATTTGTAGGTAGACTAGTATGTCAACTCGTAGTAGTTTAGTGTTATCCACTATGAGATACTAGTAATACCTACTTCTATAGATAGCGGTAGATTCTAAACGAGGTATCGGTATAGTTATATTCCCTCTATGACGTATATATTATTTTATATATAATATATATACTATATTAATATATGAGTCGTCATTATAATAAATATATAATGCATATATATACTTTATGAGGAAAAAAATTAAATGTCTCTATAAAAAATGGATATATATACTAGTAAATATATATATAAATAACGATATTACGGAGACTATTAATACGGATATATATATATATATATATATATATATATTATATTATATAATTCCGTAGACCTTTCCTAAATTATTTAAGTTATCGAAATTTTTTGATGGCTTAAGTCTCTTAATTATAATTTTTAATAATAATAAAAAAATAATATTAATCAAGCAAAATTATCAATTTTATCATTTTTAAAAATGAGGAAACCTATTTGTAGTTGGTGAAGATTTCTAAGTTTAAAGTGGCTGTTGTTCCCATATATATATATATATATATTTATATATATACTATATATATATATATTTATATATATATAGTATATATATATATTATATATATATATTATGTATAGATACGTTTATGGTATATATACTTAAACTATAAGTAATTATACCGAGTTTCTTTCTCGTTCTTTCCTCTCGGGGGAGGATGTCTCATCTCCCTGGATTTCATGCTCAGCCGCAGCATCTTTCACCAGACGCTCGTTCTCTCCTTAGCACTGATTACTCTTGCTTTTCCATTCAGCGCTCTCATACTGGGTTAGTGTCTGACCCATCCTTTCCAGAAGAGATACCATCTCCCGTGGAATTCGCCCTTCATGGTACTCTTACGTCTTCCCCTTGGTCTTCTGCCCTCTGGTGTCCATTCCCATCTTAGTTTTCGGCACTAATCTAATTCCTGCTTCACAAATAACACTCACACCTAGATTGTCCCCAACCCACCTCAATCATACTCCTCACTATTTCTCTCCTCTTTCGCTCGCTCATCTTCTTCAGCACAGCTGATATCTTCTCTATCGATATTATCTTTTTATCTCTGAGTGCTGAAATTCTCTGTTCTTGGGATTTTAACGCTACTCTTTTCGCACTTATTTTAAGGCACGTGAAACGTCACTAAATGAGCGAAAATCGGCTCGACGACGGTTCGAAGGGTACTAAAACGCCCGTCCGATCGTTCGGGTCGTTTTTAAGGACATTATGACCGTCACTAAATCTTGTGACGCCGCGAGGAACCCGACCTCGGAAGATCCGCTTCGAGGTTCGTCGGACACGTGAAACGTCACTAAAGTATTAGTGATGAAAAACGAACATTTTATAGATATAGATTCGGTTTCTGGTGGTGATGATGATGATTTTAACGACTAAGAAAAGAATTATAAAAAGAAAGACACACACACATTTATCGCATAGAAGATGTATGTATTTAAGAAACTATCGGAAATATCAAATTATATCCGTAAATATAATCATAAGTTAGATTTTAATCATCTACTAAATCTTCCGCTCATTCTTTGTATATTTTTACTGCTATCCTTCCCTCTCATTCTCGTTTGTTTGTCCATGTTTCCGCTCACAGTAATCTCAGCCAGCGTCTGAACCTGAACTCTATTCTTTGGTGTATAAAAATTCATTTACAGATAAACCTTTACTTGCTTTGTCTGTTATATACGATGGGGGTTATTTTAAGGTGGGTATCTTCATAAAACTAAAAATTTAATATATATATACCTTAAATTAATAACATTCAATTTCTCTTTACCAGGGCGGAATCTTACATCTCCGAGTCCTCCCATCTGCTGATTAAAACACAACCGCAAGTCCGAGAGTTTTAACTTGCAGAGCTCATAGAATACGTACGTATCAACATTTCAACTGGCTCATACACTACTAATTCTTATTCCCTCTTACTTCTCTCATTTCAGATCTAGATTATATCTTCTCTTATCTTAGTCTTTCAAACCTCACCCTCCATAATATCCTCGTTTTCATATATCGTAGGATATATAGATCTTATAAAACCTCGTCTGGTTACTCTCTACTATTGTATATGTTACATCTAAATGTCAACTTCGGTTTTTCATCACAATACTCCTTAGAGTGGCTATCTCGATCATCACGTCGTCTCTGAGAGCAGAAACCTACCTCCACGAACATGCGGATCTACCACTCTCGGAAGTCGGCGATCTCCCTCCCTCCGTACTCCTCGGCTCCGAGACATGCCTCCATAATAATTCGTAGTACCCATATGTCATTTATTAGTGCCCTTCGCCTAATATTCTCCCAGATCAATTGGGAACAAACTGATGACACCGACAAAAGTCTGTAAATTATCTTAGAACCGGACAGTTTGCTGTTTTTATGTTATCCTCCCCGGGGACACAATCAAGAACATAACTACGGAAGAGCGTGTCGAGACTCACATAGGTGCTCTTAAACCATTTCTTGAGAATGGTTTTTCTTGCCGCGAGGAGTTTGTTGAATGTGACTCACTTGCATCATGTTTTTAGTTGTACGTTAATAGCAAAGACGATTGTTGGTGATCCTGGTTATATGGAACATGGTGTTTGTTGCCGTCCATATAGTATAGTACAGGTTATACTGACTGTGTAAAAGGACCAAAGATGAAGAAGAGAAAACGAAATTTATTCGCTAGTCTTAGTTACGTAAAAGTAAACCGCATTGTTGCACAAGCTACCCAGTTATCACGATATCTTTTATTTATTAAAGCTTGTATTGTAGATAGCATGAACCTTTTGCTTTTTTTTTGTAGTAGGTATCGTATATATGATATTGACCTTTGTTCTAGAGAAATTGGACAGGCTTAAGGGTGTTGGCTGAAAGAGTTGTTGTAGTTTGATTGGCTTATGGGCATGGTTTTGATAAAATATTTAGTTGACTGGACAGTAATGGATAGGTCCATGCTGCGTGCCTCATGCGATGACATTTGGTTGCTTATGTTTCCTTCATAATATATCTGAGATTAATACTACGAACTTTTGATATAGAAACTAGATCGTAATACTTTCGTGAATTGGACAACGATTCATGCTAATTGGATTGATAAAAAAAGCAATGAAAGTAGACTTGTTTTTTTATAGAATTTCGCTCTTAAGCTTGACGATCAAAATATCTCCAGCGCGCTTTTTTAGATGTTCAATACACTGTCTCTCTACATTCATGTGAAGTACAACTCATTAAAAAACTTATTGCACATCGAATGTTTTTCATAACATATTATGCTTATTTTAGATTGCCAAGCGCGCAGACTTACTCGAACTTAAGTTTTAAAATAAAACAAACAAAAGAAAATTTTTTCCAGACACAAATGGACAATAGTCTACTCTTTACGATGAATGTGTAGCTGGAGCAGCTCAGGTAGTAAAATGGTGGGGTATAAAAATTTTCGAGTGTGTTAGTTTATGTTACGACCTATAAAAATTTATATTTAAGCTATTTTGTATATTGAACGGGCTTAAGAGAAAAAGGAGAAAACTTTATTAAAGGGGAATGCACTCTCTTCATAATAAGACTACACCCTGCTCATATTTTGTAATAGCAAAAGATATCACAAAAATATCTTTTTCACTCATTCATGTAAATTTTTGTTATTTGGTTATTATTTCACAAAATTAGTAGAGCAAAATTTCTCAACTGAATCCATCCAGTGGTGTACGGCATATCTTTTTTAAAATTCTAATATAGTTTTTTAGATACCGAATTTTATTTAGAAGAGGTGTCGACCTAAAATTTCAATTTTAGTCACAAACTTGCAAAGCTCAAGGTTCAGGGGAATCAAAGAGAGACATGCTCCTTTGGTTTATTTGTAGGGGGCTGAGGTTAGTTGAGACAAATATTGCATACAATGTCTTTAATCTTTTTCAATATTCCGCAACACACTCTAGGCTTACAATTATACTGGGATTATTTACTCTTAGTTCTAACCATCTAAATTGCGTAGTCCTGGTCAAATCCGGAGCCGACAGACCGCGTAGTGAGGCAATTCGAACGGCTTCTTTATTTCTTTATTAATGAAAACTTACATTTTTTTCGCTTTATGAGATGACAAATTTCTGAGTTGGCTGTGACAGAATGTGGCCTGGAAGCAATTTTCGAATAGTAGGAGGAGTCCTTAGTCGTATCGGACTCCGATGCGGAGTCAGAAATGTCACAGAGCCCGAGTCGAAGTCGGGGCCAGAGAGACAGGCGGAGGTGTATTTGCTTTTTTTTGGGAAGAATGACTTTCTAGAGATAGGTTTAGAAGACTGTAACGTTTGTCACTTTGATCAACAATATTATTTCGGAAATATTGCATGAAACCCTTAATTTCGGAGATCTACGGAGCTGAGGGAGATTGATGAAGCTGGAGCACCGGAAGCCGAAGCCGTAGACGCGGAAGCCGAAGCCGAGCAAAAGCTCGAAAGCACAAGCCCGAAGCCAAAGCCAAAGCCAAAGCAGAAGCCGATCCTGGGTATGCGAAGCCGAAGGCCAAGCAAAGCCAAAGCCGAAGCCGAAGCACAAAGCCCAGCCAAAGATTTCCGCAAAGATTAGAATGAAGCCGAAGCCCGAAGCCAAAGCCCTAGAATCGATCCAAAGCCACAGCGAGTTCCCGGGATTAGACTGATAGAAACACGAAGCCGACACGCGAAGCCGAAGCCAAACGCCAATGCCAAGAGTCTCAACGATGTTGACCAAAGCCAAACGGCTAATACTAGCCAAAGCTCAAAGCCAAAGCCAAAGCCAAAGCCAAGCCAAGCCGGAAAGCCTATAATAGCCAAAGTTCAATCACGCTTCGAGGAAGCCAAAGGCCAAAGCCTGGGTTGAGTCCTCCTTCGTGTGGTTTTGATTTTTTTTCGTTCTAAATATATTGTTGTTAATGGTTGAAAACATTCGACATATAACGAAGATTCATATAGAAGAGCGTGAGTTCTTCTAGAATATTCTAATTTTGACAATACGGGCGTACAGCTGTCATGAACAGTCGAGTTCTATATCCGGAGCCGAATCGGTGAGTCGGTCAGGGAGCGTATACTTTATAGCGTGTTAATTGCCGGGAGCCGGGTGAACCACAGGAGCCCGGAGCCTGGGTACGACTTTTTTCAAAAAATATTTTTTTACTGGTGGATGGTTATAATCTCGTCTCTGGTCCTTCACGTATGCGCAGTAATAGATCGGTAATCAGTAGACAAGCAATTTCGAAAATAAGTCTGAGAACAGATAGAATCGACGTTAAATCATAGATTACGTACTTTTTCAGCCGGGATGTAGGTTGCATCTCTCGGCAACATCGCGTGCACGTCGAAATGGGAGACTCACTGTTTTAGGGTTTAGTAGCGGTGCCAGAGTGTTGGATTTTTTTTTTCGAAAAAGGAATGGTTCTTTGTACGGTGTTCAAAATATTTTTCTATTAGAGTCTTTAGTATAGACTAGTGCTGAACACGGATTTCAAATAGTGCAGAAACCTTAGGTTGACATTACCCGAAGTTATCCGGATGTGGGGACAAGTCCGCGTGAGTTGTATGAGACCTCTTGAAACAAACCGTTTTTATACAGTTAGAAATCAAAATTCTTATCAGACTATTTTTTCTCCTTAATAATTTTTTTCAAAGTAAGCTTTAGAGCCATGCTATCTTTAAGATCTTAAATAATTCATTCTACAAAGATTCAGATCATATTGGTCATTCTTCGAAAATCAAAATAAAAAAAAATAATATAACAGTGCTTTAAATGAATAAATAACTTTCATAAATATATTGCTCTAATTTTAGTGTTTGTTATAATGTCTTCATTTGTTAATTATTAATAATAAATGACTAATAATAATTTTCTTTTGTAGTTCTCTTAATTTAGTGAGATAGTTAAAGGTCATTTTTATCTAAAAAAATGAATCTAATTTTTCTTACAGAATTTCTATGCTTTTTTACTCCGAATTCGGTTCGTTTAGTTTAAGACTATAAGAATGCTGCTATTTCTTTCTATTGAAGGCTGTTGTCTTTCCGAAAAAAACATAATTTGCTGCAGTTCCCAATTCTTTTATAAAACCCCATTATTTCTCATTTTCTCTCTCCAAACCGGCTTAGAATATTTTCAAAGTACAGGTACCCTTGTGTTTACTTTGATTTTTTAATATATCTTTTAAAATTATCACCGTTCTGATTACCGGGACATACCAACATTTTTTATATTGAAAGGTTCCTTTTTTTTTTAAAGCCATAAATTTTTTTATTTAGGTTAGGTTAATTTTTCTTTCCTTATAGATTAATGCCTTTTCTAGGCAGAAAAAATATTGAAAATATAACATCAAACCAAGGGACATTAAAAACGGTATTAGAATGTGTCTCTTTCTCAGAAGACATTTTATTTCATTTAAAAAAGCCACTTTTTAACTACTTTTTAATTGATTTTCGACATGTTGAGAGATTTATGTTTATACATCTTTCGGTAATAGTCCGGTTGAGGGTAATGTATCAACATCGATATTTTAGATAATGTAAAGTTACGGAGATCGGTCTACCGCATGTGTATAAGCATAGTTTGTTCGAACACGTAAGAGTGACATTGGCTTCCAGCTAAATTTACATAAAATATTTTTTCAAAATGAAATATTCAAAGATATTTACGCAGGATTATAGCTAAATGTTGTCATTTAAATTAAAATTTATGCCCAATACATAAAAATGTCTGACATTTAATAAAACATATATATATATATATATAATATTATATATAATATTATATTATATATATTTATATATATATATATATTTATAATAATATATAAGACATAAAAGCAACGCAATAAACAGAATGAAAGGTAGCAGCCAGGCCGAAGAGGCGAGAGGGTATATAAAGAAGTAGTAGCCAAGGTGGTATAATCCGCTGGCAGAAAGGGGATAAAGAGGTGAAGTGTAGAGAATTGTGCCCCGTCTTGACTAACTAGTATTGATAACACAATTATAATTATATATAATTATGATTGTGCTAGTAAATAATAATTCACTATATTAAATTAATATATATCTAATATATATATATATATAATATTATATAATATTTATATTGATGCTAGGCAGATGTCAATTTTTATTTCGCATCACAGCGGTGCGGATGCGGATAATATGCGGTGTTAGATTTATTAACATCCTATGACTAGGTATAAATTGACGTAGTATATAATATATATATATATATCAAACATCCGGCATCCATCATACCGCGATGATAATAAAGAGATTAAGACTGGCAAACTATTGTGTATGGCGTAATGTCAGCCTTTGACCTGAAAATAAAAATGACATTTCTTACCTCAAGTTGATTAGCACTTCATAAATTGTTTTATTTTGATATATATATTAATAAATGAAATATAATAATATTAAATAATTAATATAAAAATATATATATATAGTATATAATTAAAAAATATATATATATAATTATATTCATAATAATTATAAAACATTTATGATTATAAGATTCTTATAATTAATTAGCAATTACGGTAGTTATTATTCATCTTCAAATATATATATTATTAATATATAATATTAATTAATAATATATATACTCGAATTTTTACTAGTAAGTAAATGTTCCAAAAACTTAACATAAAGAGTGATATTTACAGGTTATATTAAATCAACTAAAAGGAAAAGGGTGTGTAGCGCCAAGTGGGGAGGTGGGGGCGGAGGAGACGAGAGGGAGGCAAACTCAATACACTCCACCAAACCTCTTCCTCCGAACCTAATGAAAGAGATTTTACAATGGATTATATACTTTTTTGCAATAGTATTGAAATTCAATATAGGAAGTTGTGCTTGAGAAACATCAAGTTTTCTGCCTTTTCTGATGAGTGTCTGTTTCTCTTTTCATCATTTATTAGCCCAGATTGCTAAATACTCTCTCACTTGGAAAAATAGTTGGAGGGACAGGCCAAGTATTTCCTGCAAATGTTTACTCAAGCTTGGGAAAACATTTTGTTTAACTTTCCACCAACTAATAGCATCATTGTATCTAGTCGTTTTTTCTCGGTGGATTAGTTTGCAATCATTCCAACTTAAATCTTTTGGGGTAATGGGTTTGTATTTCTTCATTCACTACGCGACTGTTATAAATTTATTCCCAGTGAATCTGTTATTGATTTATTTGTAGAAGTTGTTGGTTCTTAGATTTTCGTTTTTCTTTTTAAATGGGTGGCGAAATCTAATTGATTGTGGGGATTGAAGTTTTCAACTGCGAACACAAAAGTGACGATTTAACTTGTTCTAAATATTGTGTTACAAAAAAACTTGCCTTTGTATAACGGAGATCTAAGTAAGTTTCGAATTAGTATGAAGGTCATTAATTTCCACAAAACCAAAGCGTGTTATAGGCCTAGTTTTACATCTTTCATTCTTTATAAACCGTTATCATTTTCATTTGAAGATGTTTCAAAATGCCTCCTTATTGCGAGATTAATGGTATTACATCGGAGACAAGCATGAGGCGCTGTTTTTATGGCAATTTTGTTTCAAATGGTTTCAAAGTTAATGCAGTGTGATATTGATGTCATTTCCAGCATAGTAAGAATGTAACTGGGAATACGATCGGCCGTACAAAAGCAAGAGGTTTGAGGGAATACATTTTTTCCATTCATATGAAGTGCACCATGTCTAGCGAGTTGGGAACGTCTTTGATAACAGTAAAATATGGAATATCAAAAGCCCCGTTTTTGAATTGCCTTCTTAAAACTTCTTTTCAAATCTTCTGATAATTTCTTAACTCTTTTGACCATTGAAGTCTTTATTCAAATCTCGACAATAAATATCCCCGCAACATCCGCAGGGCAAAGCGCGGATGCGGATTTTTCTTTAATAATGTGGGGATGCGGATGTTACATGCATCACTAATATATATATATATTAATATATATATATATTATTATTATATATATATATATATATATATACTTATATATATAATATATATATATATATAAATATATAATATATATATATATATATATATTATATTATTATTATTAATTATTAATTATTATTATTA
>JABUQX010015857.1:20000-37500 GCA_015478945.1 Trachelipus rathkii | reverse complement strand
TCATTGGCTTTTAGTACATTCAACCACCCCTCTTTTTTACTTTTAACTGCTTGCATCACCTCTTTATTTCACCACTCACTATTAACATTCTTGCTTCCTACTTTAGTACGTCCACATACTTCTCTTGCACTACTAACAAAGGCTTCCTTCATTTGCGTTCTGATTTGTTCAGTTTCATTTAATTCACATTTAGCTGATTTATAACTCCTTATAACCTTGTCCACTTACATTTTCACTCGTAATTCTCTCCATTTCCTTCCTTGTCTATTTCCTCTCCATTCATGCCCCCACTAACTTAATCTTACATAAAACAACATAATGATCTGAATTCCCCATCTCCAACCCCTTCACTGATTTAACGTCCATCACATGCTTCAGATTTGTTATCAATTACATACTTTAAATCTCCTTCTTCATCAACCCAACTTAAATCATACTTCTTACTTCGATACCATCTCTACCTACACCAACTCACACATACTTATGAAAACTAGTTTTTGAAGAATGTATTTAACTTACACACACACACACCTTTCTCTCCTAACAGAAATCAATCATCTTCTTATCATTCTTATTTTCTTCTGCAACCTCAAAAGCACCTGTTATACTATCCATTTTTCGATCACCTATCAAACCATTCAAGTCGCCCAACACAATCAATCTGAAGATCCTACTCGTCCCGTCAAAAACATAATTCAGATTATCACAGAAAGTCACTCTCCCCTAAACATCACCCACAGATCGATCATATGTTACAACTTACAACCACACACACCTTGACCTCAAAATTGAATTTAACCATTAGTATTCTAGTACTCACCAAAACAAAATCCATAACAGCTCTGTACCACAAGTCAATCATCAGAATCGCAACTCTTCCTTCTCTCCCTTTCTCATTCCTCCCCGCTTAAGCGCGCAAGCGGGTGCACACACACACACCCACGCACGCACGCACACACATATTGCACCCCACAGCACTCGCCCACAGTACTCGTCTTCACCAATACCTTTCATCTTTGTTTCCGTTACAGCAAGAAAATCAAATTTACCCTTTCTAAATACACCGATCACCTCTCTCCTTTTCTCCTCGCCATTTATTCCTCTAACACTCCATATACCCATAATACTCATACAATTTCGCCAAAAGATACAAGGTCGCTTCCGCAGTCATGACCAGGCCCAAGACATGCATTAGCATTCTTAACATGGAGGTAGTAAGTGGTAGTGGGTCGCCAACAAAACTAACCCTGTCCTTTCAGTCGCCTCCTATGACAAGCAGAACATACCCTGTGGGAATTCTTTCTCCCCCACATGCAGGGATATTTCAAGAAGTGTTGTCTGTAATAAAAAGTAATATTTTATTGTCTGAATGTGATATGGAGTCTACTCCATTGTAAGAAGAATGTGGATATGAGCGATAGAGGGAAGAAACATTGAGCACTGGAGTGTCATGCCACTTCCCCAATATATATATATATATATATATATATATATATATATATATATATACAATATATATATAAATTATATATAATTTATATATTTTTTATATATATATATATAGTAACTCTATATATATATATATATATATATATTTATATATATATCATTAATAAAATATATAATATATATATATACATATTCTTTCTTCTTTCTTTATCTACTTTTTTTTACCAAGATTGGGAGTAAGAGGTGGCTACAAGCATCGGAAAAGAAATAAGCAGTAGGAGAATATGACAAATGTCAAAAGAAAAGCCCAGAAATCAGGCAGTGTCTGTACCAATAATTAGTGAAAACTCGTCACAGACAGAAAATCCACCCTAGAGCTTCATGGGACCGCCACGGACCCTCATAATGGTAAATCGTCAATGTAAGGGTTCATCCCTTGGCCCAGGTGGGCCAACAACCATCGCCCCCATTACAAAACCCCGGCCATCTCATCCTATCATCACCTTTATTCTCGCCTTCTTGCCAAACTCACAGATTTCTCTCCTTCAGGACATTCGTTCAACCGACCTCAATCACTTTCTCTTCGGTCTCCTGGTCGGATTCCCAACACACTCCCCACTAACATCCGCTTAACCAACCGACTATTATCATCCTTTCCAACATGACCAAACCATCTCAACATTACTTTCATTTCATTCTCTCATTTACCCTTTCTTCACACCCACACAACTCTCTAATTAAGTCATTCCTCATTTTATTAAATTCTTCTCACACATAGCATGCTCCTAAGATTGTCCATCTGAACACATTGCAACTTTAATCTATACTTCTTGATTGTCCAGACCAAGTCTCACTACCGATACAATTTAACACAGGTAACAACATACCCTCATGTAAGGGACCCTAGCGCACTCCAAGACTAGTCCCTTTCATTCCACCAACGATTTAATGTCCACCAGCAACCTTCCTGCCATTTCACAACTTTCCTACTACACTTCTGCATCATCCGTTCCCTATCCTCATCCAACACATACCCGAAATATTTAAACTCAGACACTTGCTCAGCTGCTCACCATCTAACATAACTTTCACACTGAGGACTGTCCTTCACTCCACAACCATAACCTTTACTCTTAAATACGACGTTTACTTTTCAAACCCCTCCTTTTACACCCGCCAAATCTCTCTACCAAATCCTCTCAAACTCTCTTCAGATTCGCCACACAGACCAAATCATCCGCATAATAATAGGTAGGGCACCCTCCACTCATCTCCATTTCTCCATCATTCTAACACCATTCCTGCCATCCCCACTCGAATTCTTTCATAACCCCATCCAGATAAAAAGTGAATAACCAAGGAGAGTCTCACTCAGCTATTAATCCACTCCGCTATTAATCCTAAACCAATCACATGACACCATTTCATTCTTACAACACGCCTCACTATCGTCATACATTACTTTTGATTCCTTCAGAAGCCTACCACCAAACACCATATTCACTAATACCTGCCATAAAGTTTCCATTTTAACTCTATCATACGCCTGGTTGCAAATCCATAAAACCTTTAAATATAATTTATTCTTCTTCTCCCTTCATTTTCCAATCATTTCCTGTTTCAATGTACAAGATTTTGATCCAACATCCTCTTACCATCCTAAAACGCACCTTGTTCTTCACCCAATCAGTCCTTCCATCACTCGACGCCACTCTTTCGACCAAAAATACCAGCATATACCTTCCATACAACACTCAAATACTATATTCCCCTAAATTTCTACAGTTCCCTTTCTCCCTTACTTATATAGGGTTACTATTACCGCTCTCCTCCAATCCCTTGGAACATATACCCATCCATAAACGCTTTATTACACCAACTTCCAAATCCACCATGCAATCACCATCTCGCCTCCGCTTTTTGATCATTTCACCAGTAATTCATCCTATACCTGCAAGATTTACCATTCTTCACTTTCTCAACTTCTTCCCATTAACCTCCTCCTTACGAAGAACCTCAAATCACCAAAATACCTATTCCTTCTTGTCACCATCAAACCCACACAACATTCATAAAACCTCATCATTACTGTTAATATGTGTATTTATATATATATATATATAATATATATATATATATATATATATACGTATATATACCGGTCTATATATATATATATATATATATATATATAATATATATATAATATATATATATATAGATATATATATATATATATATTATATATATATAGATATATATATATATATATATATATATATATATATATATATATTATAATAGGATATTATATATATATATATAAAATATATATATATATATATATTATATATATATATAAATATATATATATTATATATATACCGGTATATATAACAGTATATAATATATAATAATATAGGATATATATACTATATATATATATATAATATATATATATATATATAATTATTATATATATTATATATATATATATGGATGAGATTGGGAGGTTATGGAAAGAATTAGAGGTGGGAGGTGCAGGAAATGGTGTTAGAATGATGGAGATGGAGATGAGGGAGTGATGATTTGGATTTTGGTTCTTTGTGGCGAATCTAAAGAAGTTTGAGAAGATTTGGTAGAGAGATTATCAGGGTGTGTAAAAGGAGGGTTGAAAGTAAACGTAGCGTAGATAAGGTTATAGTTGTGAGTGAGGATAGCCCTCAGTGTGAGTTAGTGTTAGATGGTGAGCAAATGGAACAAGTGTCTGAGTTTAAATATTAGGGTATGTGTTGGAATGAGAGGGAACGGCATGGTGCATGGGGTAGAGGTGTAGTAGGAAAAGTTGTTGAAATGGCAGGAAGGTTGCTGGTGCAATTAAATCGTTGGTGAAGTAAAGGGACTAAGTCCTTGAGTGCGTAGGGTCTTACATGGGGTATTTTTACCTGTATTATTGTATAGTTATGAAACTATGGTCTGGAATAAAAGTATTAGATCTAAAGTTTCAATGTGTTTCAGATGGACAATCTTAGGGCATGCTAGGTGTGTGAGAAGAATTGATTAAAATGAGGAATGAACGTATTAGAGAGTTGGTGTGGTGTTTGAAAAAAAAGGGGTAAACGAGAGAATAAATGAAAAAGTTAATATGTTGAGATAGTTGGTCATGTGGAAAGGATGAATGTAGTCAGGTTTTGGTTAATTAAGCGGATGTATAGTTGGTGAGTGTGTTGGAACGGGCAGGCTGGGAGACCAGAAAATAAAAAAGTGGATTGGAGTCAGTAAAGGAGTTGCGGAGAGAAATGTGAGTTTGGCCAGAAGGCGAGAAGAAAGGTGCATGATAGAGAGAATGGCGGGGTGTTGTTAAGAGAGTATGGTTGTGGCCCCCTGGCCAGGAGATGAACCCTACAACTTGAACGATTTACCTAGTGAGGGTCCGTTGCGTGCCCGTGAAGCTCTTGGGTGGGATTTTCTGATTGCGACGAATACTATTAATGGTACAGAGGGGTCGGGTAAGGCTGGGCTTTCTTTCGACTTTTGCATATTCTTCTACGGTTTCTTTTCCATGCTTGTTCCACGCACCTACTTCCCAGTCTTGGAATAAAAGGGAAGATGAAGAAAAGAAAGAAATTAGGTATATATATATATATATAATATATATAATTATATATATATATATATATATATATTATATATATTATATAAAATAAATATATATATAATATATATATATATAAATTATTAAAGACAATATGAATATATATTGGTCAATTAAGAAATAGGCAGAAGAGTCATAAGTTATGAGCTATAACATAAGACTGAGCCATAATTTGAGCGGTCAGTGGTGAAAGTAGCTTTGATTAAAAAAATACATCAATAAATAATATTTTAAATGTATCATAATAAAAAAATATTTTACTGAACTTAATCAATATAACAGCAATTCTAAATTCACCATCTATGAATCACTAAGGTGTAGTTTACTTCATTGCATTCGCATAACTTTATCTTCATATTTCAACAAAAAAGAATCAAAAACATATATATGTTATAATTACATAAAATTAAGTGTTCAAATTTTGAATATATTTATATTAGTATGAACAAAAACCCGGGGTTTCTAAAAGCAAAAAAAAAAAGTGGGTTTGTTTTTTGGGGGAGGGTTTTATTGGTCTTTTAGGGGAGATTTTAAATGTATACTCAACTCAACTCAACATCCCCCAGGTAGGACGATTCAACGCCCTGTCAGGTGGACCCAACGAGAAAGGTCCTTTGGTAACTTGGGCCAAACGGCAAATCCGCTAGCTGGCCAGGCCTATCGCGGTAATCGGAGTTTTTCCCATTAGCAGCAAGCACCCTGCCATGCTACTCATTAACGTCTGAGTGGAGACGACAGCTAGAGATAATAGAGAGTAACTCACATTCTCTCGCTCCAACCCAGTCTCGAACCTGGGCCCCCTCGCTTGCTAGGAGAGTGCTCTACCACTGTATATATTTTGAAATCCATTCAAACAAAAATAACAAAAAAAAATTCCATAAACTGCTTTTAAACAGTATTTTTGACTCTTTAAATATAATATAAATGATAATTATATTTTGCAGCTACTCTTGTTTTACTGATCTAAGAATATTAATTAGGTCTAGTTTAACCCAGTGGTCATAGAACTATCTTGGCATAACCCCAAAATATATTTGCATACACCAATATTACCCCTAGACATGAAAGTGAGGGAAAACAAACTAATTGCTTTTAAAATTGCAGTATATTGTATACAAATATTTTTCTTCAATTATACTAAATCCGGAAAACACAAAGAACACATTCAAAATATTTCATTCATCCATTTGTACTGAGAAATGTCATATATGCTGAAAAAAGTACCGTATATATATTAGGCTATATTTTATAAATCAACCTAAAAATACAACACAGAATTAGCAAAATAAATAAATGAGAAATAAACTGTATGAAATATGAAAATTAGAAACGAATAAAATTGGTAAAACCATTAAGGAACAAACGAAATTCTTTGAAATATTTTCACTTGAAGTTTTGATGAAAGATTTTTTTCCATTTTTGATACATCAAACATAGTTATTTGATGTCAAAGCAATTTGGATGCTGTCTTTGGAATTAATCCTATTTCTGTACTGTTTTAAAGATTGAGTATGAAAAATTTTTGCTTGTAAAAGATAAAAAGAAACATATTTTCACTTCTTCATGTGAAATTTTGAAAGACTGTGCAGCTCTTGATGCGCAAACACTGAGGTCTGCCTCGTTCTAAAATTCAATACATTTAAAAAGTGCCACTGCCAGGGCTAAAGGCTCTTCTTAATATCAGCAATATCGGATAAAAAATGGGATTCACGCATTACCCAAATGAGAGTATGTGAATCAAGCTCTTGAAAATATCAGAGGATCATTTCCTGAGTCTGGTAAGATTCCCTATAACTGGATCCTTGACGTCACCAAAGGAAAAATATTTAAAAAAAATAAAGCTAACTTTGGGGAGAAGCGATCTTGAATTCGTTATACTTTCTAACTCCAATACAGAAGTTTTGATAATTGATACTTTAACCATCTTTATACCCCAAAAGAAATAACTATATGATTATTTGTATTTGTGTCTATTAAAGTTTTAACGAAAATGTGAATTTGCTTATATAGATATAGTTTACAGCTGAGAGACTCGAACTCCCTCTTTATTCATTTGTGAAAAAGGGAATTTTTCCAACTGATGATAGTTTTGAAAAATGTAAAATGATAAGATAATAAACTTCCACAGAGGGGTAGGGTTGTGAGTTTTCTTTTGTTACAATTCATTATTGTCCTGCAAGCTAATGGTCACATAAATGATTAACATTTTTTCCTATATTTAATAAACTGAGAAGCAACCAGGGAGATACAAAGGTCTTAAAGCTAATCGAAGTATATAAAGAATTATGAACTGAATTTTTTATGAACTATTTATTAGTCGTTATATAATAGTAATAAGGAATTTTATTGTCCTACTCCTATTTTAAAGGGATTAATGTTTCATCTTCATTTGCTTAATATAGTCTCATATGCAATTATAGTTTCAGTACATCTAAGAATCAGATCTTTCTAATCTTTCCAACCAGAAGTGCAAAATCATTATGGCAATAGTAAATGGTAATCTATATACATAATAAAGTGTATATTTATTAAATTCTACTATTATGATATAGCTATTACCAAATTATAAAAATATAGCAAAATATAGCTGGTGAGTTTTAATGGGTAGTTTAGGTGGATTTTATTATGCTTTATTGGGTGAGTTTTTTATTGCCAACCCTGATTTATATACACAGTTAATTCAGTAGACCAATGATGTAAATAAATACTTTGAAATTAAAAAAAAAAAAATAACATAAGTATTTCACATCTCCACTTGTATATCCCCTTGAATTATTCCTCAACCTCTAAACCTAAATTTGTCCACCCTGAGTTCTACCAAATACCAAACCTGTAATAAAGTTACTTACAGTCATTTCTATTCCATCAATACCTTCGAGTAACTTCATCAACTGCTCATTGGAAAAGAGCAACTTCTTCATAGTAGATTGCAAAACCGCCTGATCCCTATTCTTCCCATTCTCCCACATTGATTCAAAGCTTGCACATGTGTCGTCAATAGTCATTTTTTCATCTTTGTACTTTTTTTCAAACTGAAATAAAAATAGATTAAAATATTTTAAAACTTGCCTTAAAAATACATGAATGCCCTTCAACCCATTTTCTATACAAAGATACTGTTAAACAAAATTTAATAATTCTTATTAAAAAGGTTTCAATCTAGGGTAAGACACTTTCCCAACATTTTCTGACATGAAACAAATTTTTTTTTTTTACCTTCTCTAGGGTCTCCAAGAGATCATCTCTTTCAGTGTGAATCACCTTTCCTAGAACCATGATCATATCACCTTTCTTGATTCCAAGAGATTGTAATGAAACATCTTTCCTACTTAGAAGTCTCCCTTTCAAAATTAATTTTTGACTGTTTCGATGAACAGAAAAGACTTCCTCAATCTAAAAAAGAGTATTTGCAACTGAAGTTAAACCAATATATATATATATATATATATATATATATATATATATATATATATATATATATATATATATATATATATATATATATATATATATATATATATATATATATATATATATATATATATATATTTGTATATATCTATACATATATATATATATATATATATATATATATATATATATATATATATATATATATATATATATATATATATATATGCGGTATATATAAATATATACCAGTATATATATATATATATATATATATATATATATATATATATATATATATATATATATACCTCTCATATATATATATATATATATATATATATATACCGGTATATATATATATATAATTTGTAGCCACCAAACCACTATCCCATGAATTGGGGGACCATTATCTACAGTAGTTGGGAAATTGAATAACATGCATTTTGCTAACCAAATGGATTAGAGTGTGAAGATTATCTATCCTTGATACCAAGCCCTGCTTCGGCTCAATGCATTTGGAAATTCTAGCTACCGTGGATGTGCAGTTCTGAATCCAGATGAGCTTCTTTGCCAGAAACAAGAGTGATTTTTGTGTGTTATATATTTTGTGTGTTATATTGTTCTGTCCAGAGATCCATTAGAATAAGCGTTTTGAAGTTGTGTCTGATGTTCATTAAGTCACAGCAGTATAGTAAGAGGTGTCATCATTAGTCTAGGAAAAACATCTTTGACAATGGGGGGGGAGGGTACTTTGTTAATTTTAAATTTGTATTCTTGAAGGGAGGGAGGGATGGTGTCCAGAGCAGAGACAGGACAGCGTCATGAGGGTTAACAACCAAAAACTTGTTCTGTACAGGATAATTTGGGTGGATATGCTTGAAGTACGGCATTATTTGGAGATGAGGAGTGCTCTTAAGAGTTAATTGAGTGGGAATGTGTTTAATTATGAGGGTATCTGGAGGTGGTAGGCAAGCGTGTTGTATATGTTAGAATAGCATAATTCTGTTGTGATTTTTTTCCTTCTAGGTGATGGGGACTTAAATGAGTTAAAGGAGATTTTACTCTCCATCAGCGGGATTCAAACACTGGAACTCCGCGTTGCTGAGTTAACAGTAACCGGGAGCTTTATCCACCAAGCCATCCATGTTCCCAAAAAAGAACGTTTCAAGCGGTTTTTAAAGTTCCCGGTGGGGATAATATTTGATGCAGGGGATTATCTATAGAGGGTGATTTAATGTAAAATTGACAGCCTATCATGTCAAGATGGGTTTTCAAAGGAAGAATTTTTGTTTCAGTTAGTAGATGATGGATGGATGTGAAGTATTTTCAGTACATTTAACGTGTGTGGCTCTTAAAGTGATATTATTGATGTGTGGGTGAATGTTATATGTGTATCAAAAGTTAAACCTAAGATGATGGGTTGTTTATTGAGAGGCAGGCTAATGTTTGATAGGAAAATTGCTGAGTGGATGTTCGATTCTCTCTTCTATCTGGGGTTAGTAAGGTAATAGTGGATTTTTGAGGTGATGCAGTCATTCTGTTCCTGTTAACCATTGTTCTAGTGTTTTCTGCATGCTATAGTTATAGAGGGATTTTGAGCTGTGATTGTTAGATCATCAGTTTAACTATTAATTTTTTATGGAAGGGGAAGTGGAATGAGGGAGGTCATGTATAAAAAGGTTAAAAAGTGTAGATGAAAGAATAGCTCCCTGAGGGACTCCATTAATTTGTATGAGTGTGAGGAGTGGTGTCTTTGGAGGACTCTGGCTGTGCAACTGGATAGACAATTTATTATTTTTCTTTCCTTTAATAGTTATATCTGTTCAAGACTGATTATTAAAAGGTGATGGAGGACTGTATCAAATGCCTTGTTGATATCTATTGCTACAAGGGAGAGGAAGTTTGGTTAAAACCTGTGAGAATTTACTGGGTTAGATCGTTTAGGAGAGTGGCAGTAGAATGCTTTTGTCAAAAAACTATGTTGTGGGTCACTCTGAAAGAGGGATGAGGGGGGGGGGGATAAATTCTAATGAGGAATAGTTTTTCAAATACTTCGGATATTGTAGAGAGTAATGATATTAGGTCTGTAGGAAAGTGGGTTATTGGGTGGCTTGTTTGGCTTTAATATTTGAATTATATGTTCGTGCTTCCATGGAAGTGGAAGATGGTTGGTTTAACATGCAAAGTTAAATATTTGTGTTAGGGCTGTGATAGCATTGATTCTTAGGTGTTTGAGGTGAATATTTGATATATAGTTGGGTCCCCCACTGCTAGTGAATTTTTGAGTTTTTAATAATGTTAAGTACTTCTATAGGAGTGAATAGGGGGGGGGGGGTTCTTCTTGGATGGTATCCAACCTTTTAAGCTGTTTAATTATACGTCTGTTAGTGTGGATTGTGACTAATTTTTGAATAGCGTGACATAAGAATACTGCATTGGTTATTTGGGCTGAGAATTTTATTATTTTGTTTACAAATGATTTCATGGGTTGGTGGTGGCTGCGTGAAGAGTGAATTTATTTTATTGTACAGAATATTTTTATAGTATTGGTCTTGTAGTTTAGCGTTTGGTAATACTGTTACCAATTCTTTTTCTGAGTAAACAAAAGATTAAGGAGGTTTAGGATGACGATAAATTTAGTAGAATATGTTCTGGAATGAAGGACAGTGTGTCTGTCAGAATTGAAGAACAAAGGTTTAAAAAAAACTAGATGCTTATTGCTCAGCAACCTTAAGGAAATGTTCATTGCTTATCATGAAAGACATGAACCTGAAGTAGGGTTATCAAAATTTTGTGAACTATGACCAAAATAGTATGTAACTGTTACATCATCAGGGATGCATTCTGTTTGTGTTTGTATGCATTATCAAACTGTAAAACTAATGCTTGCAGGATCTATTATCAAAGAAAATTACAGGGAGCTCAATAAAAAAAACTTTGTAACATAGAATCCAAGGAATGAAAAAAAAAACTAAATTCTGAAATTTTGCCTTCAAATTGGGCAAAAATTAGCCATGAAAATAAAATGTCAACTTTGGATGACAGCATCTAAGCAACTAACATAGCTTGGATGGGTTTGGACTTAAAAACAGTTTTCCAACCTCAAATATTGCCAGTATGCCAAAATAGAATGCTACAAGACAAATGATTACAATTTTATTGATTATATTCATGACAATCATTTTTGCAGACTTTGTTCCCACCCTGTACCTCTCATTTTCATTCTGGCGTCCTTAAAGCTATAATTAATCAACTTAATGCCAAAAATTATCTAGATATGCATAATTCCAGAACCTTACGTGCAATATCTTTGAAATTGTTGACCTTAATATTAAAGTTGAGAGTTCCTTAAATTACATTTTTCCAACAAGCTACCCCAGTGCGCATTGGGGCATCTTACATCCACAAAAATTAAAATTGATGTCTAGCATTTTACAAACCTTACTTAGAGATGTATATCAATCTGTCCTCAAAGTTTTATCAACATTAGAGGTGGTCGGGTGGGAAACATTTCTGAAATCTGATGTTTTGACATGAAATAACCCAAACCGGATATATACAAAATATATATATATATATATATATATATATATATATATATATATATATATATATATATATATATATATATATATATATATATATATATATATATATATATATTTATATATATATATATATATATATATATATATATATATATATATATATATATATATATATATATATATATACGGTATATATATATAAATAGTGTTGCACCGTAATACCAAAATTTTAGTCCGATACCGATACACGATACAAGTACTCACAATTTTTTCAATGCCGATACCGATACCAAAATTTTTGCCGATACCGATACCGATACTTTTATCCCTATAAATTGGGCCTAATATATATATATATATATATATATATATATATATATATATATATATATATATATATATGAATACATATATACTTTATATATATATATGTATGTAGCATCTGTATGTACTGTATATAAACACTGGTTGGAGAACAACAATATTCTCCCACACTGTGGCGGTACCCAGGCCATTAGCTCGAGCAACTATCGTTTAAATGTGGCTAGTGGATTATAGGAGATTCATCACGTTAATTAACAATAAAAATAAAAATTATTTATATATATATATATATATATATATATATATATATATATATATATATATATATATATATATATATATATATATATATATATATATATATATATATATATATATATATAGCATATATATAACTCCAACTAAAAGGCCAATCTCTCTCCCCGGCCTCCTATTTTCCTCTAACTTAACCCTGAACAATTCTGGCATTCCTCCTCCTCTTCCTACTCCTTCTCCTCTCAGGTGTTATATGTCACACTGTGAATTACATTGATCGGAATTTTATGGGTTTCTGAGATCTATAGACGTTAAGGCAGGTGGCTGGATGGCATTCCTCTCCGAGTTTTGAAGTGTGCTTACTTGCTGACCGCCCATTCGTTCTTCTATATTCTCTATGTCTCAATACTAGCACTTTCCCTCAGTGTTGGAAACCCTCATATATGTCCAACCTATTCCCGAAAAAAGAAGCCGCTCTGATCCTTCAAACTATCGCCCTAGCTCTCACTTGTATTCTATCTAAAATCTTTAAAACCTTTCTCAACTCTCATTTCTTAGACCATCTAGACATTTTCTCTTCTTTCCGATCCATAGGCTGCAGCTTTCAGCATTAGTTCTACTGGTAGATATACTTCCAATTTAACCGGTTATGGTTTCCGCTCTTAGGAACTACAGGAGACTTGTGTAGGTGGCAGCTTGACGTATCCAAAGCATTTGCCCGGGTATGGCACGCGTCACTGCTCTCTAAACTCCCCTCCTTTGGGTTTCCTCCCTTCTCTTTACTTACTTATGTCTAGCTTTCTTTCAAGTCGCTCAATGGCGGCGGCTGTGGTTGATGGAACGACTTCTTTTGTCAATAGTGGTGTCCTTCAGGTTCTGTCTTATCTCCTGCTTTATTCTTACTTTCATTAATGATCTTCTCACCTGCACATCTAACTTCATTCCTCAACTCATTTCAATTCTGTTCCCTCTTTTACTTCTACAATTGCCTCTCAACTCTTAATATTTCGTTCCATTCTCGCTGATCTGAATAGAATATTGGCAGCAACAATACAATGGCTTTCATTCTTTAAAAACTCAACTTCTACAAATCCTCTCTAAACACCTTCTAACTTTCCTATCTCTTTGACGGTTCTCTCGTCTCTATTGACAATATAAACACACTTGGCCTTAACATAAACAAAAAATGTCTTGGAAACCTCAAATCTGCCTTGATTTGCTAGGCAGACTCAAAGCTTCCAGGAGTTCTGTTTCGCTTCTGAGGCTTTTTTTCCTCTCAATTACTCCATCATAAGGGTCTCATCTTCATAATTGCTATTCTCTCATATCCTCAGAGGCTCTGGTTTCACACCAGCTTTTGGATAGGGTGGTCAAAGGCCAAAGGCTTATAAATTGTCCTGTACCTTCAGTTCACTTGACCCTCTATGTCACGATGTTGGTGCTTTATCTCTTTTTCTATAGGTACCATAGCGGCTAGTATTTGAGGGAACTTACCACTCATGTACCACCACCTTTACGACGCCTTGGCGCACAAGGGGTGCTGTGTCTCGCCCTTATGAGTTTTGCGTAGATGTTATTAACTCGGGCTAGTTCGCTGCCGGTGCTTCCTTCTTTCCTGCCACCTCTTTTCTGTGAACTCTCTTCCATCTTCTACTGTATTTCCTGCTGAATTTAATCTCCCTCACTTTAAAGCCTGCGTCTGTGCTCATCTGCGTAATTTGCGTTAGATGAATATTTGAGCGTGCAACACCCCCTCCTTGAATAGGGCTCTGCCCTTGAGTGGTGGTGACAACTGTAATATATATATATATATATATATATATATATATATATATATATATATACAATATATATATATATATATATATATATAAAAAAATATATACTATATACCTGTAGCTATATTCTCTCTATAAACGTTCGTTTTGCATTTGTGCTTACGAGGCGTAAGAAATGCACGTTTTAGTTCGTTTTTGTCAAACTTACCGAAAAATGCTCAACAAACGTAAGGAATTTCCTTAATTCTTCTTTAAGGTTGCTATTTCCCGTGCTTGCCGGATTTAAGCACGTTCTTAAGAAAAAATGTAAACAAACAAGATGGCAGCGTGGTAGGCTCCGTCTGAATTGATGAATGTTTCATTCAATAAAATCAGCTTTAAATATTTATAGATGACGTAACCAGTGGGTTGACGTGCAGGCCCGGTTGAACTCTAGTTGGCGCGATATAAACCATTGTTATTTTCCAATATTTCTGTTTATTCCAAAACCCGTATTCTATCACAACAGCTGATTCCAAATGATTAAAAAAACAAAAGTAAGCCTAGTCACCAAATCGCGGTCGTTTAAACAAAATTCTTGCTAAACTGGGTGAGCATTTCTTGTCCAGCGTGTAACCACAAATGACAAAAACGAAAACGGTCTAAATTAAAGCAAAGAAAATACTAATAAAATTCATTCTATCGTAACGCTTATTATTATTACAATTATGATTAAAGGAGATGAACTAAAGAAATTAGTTCAAATTAAAACATTAGTGGGCTTTCTACTTCTATTTATAGCCACTAATACTTTACTGGGACTAATTTCTTTATTATTTCTATCTCCTTTATTCAAATTCGAGCCTAAGGCCCAGCATATACAAGCCTTTGTTAATTGGAAGTTTTCCATGAAAAAATCACCTTTCGCCGTAAATTTTCTAGCTTGAATCTTTATCCCTATAACCTTTTTGATAAACTTGTTTATTAGTTCTCGATAACACTTATCGCCCTAAAACTTCTGCATAGGATGTTCCTAGCTTCTGTTTATGCTCAGGCTTACTACATTTCAATGATCTTCCTTGCAGATTAGAAACATGTAAACAAAAACTTTCTACAATGAAAGTTTCTTATAGTACAACAACAACTCAGTTGGAAGTTTCTTTAAGATTAAAGAAAGCATCCCCATGAACTTGACAGGTCACACATCGTTTACAAATATAAATGTGCGGACAAGTAACATCGACCATGCAGGTCAAACTTTCCAATCTAAAGATGCGAGCCTTTAAACACATGGACATTTCTTTTTCGAACTAATCTCCATCTCTCAACCCAGAGAATTTAGCTGTCAGAGATCGCTATGACCTCAATAGGCACCTATCTCTTCAAAAATTCTCCATTCTTCCAAAATGCTTTTACAGATGAAGAACTTAAAAATTTGGAATCTTTATATAAAAACACTAAACCTACACTTAACATCTATAGAATTTCTTTGGCACTCCTGATTGTGCTGAACTAATTTTCCCAGATTTACGGTGCAAAAGCGAACATGATTTCTTACGAGGTTTGCTTTTTGTTTTGCTAACAATTGGAATCAGCTTTTTTGTGATGGAGCCGTCGATTTCGTATATAAACAAAAATAAAATAAAAAAAAAAAAATAACATGGTTTATATTTACAAAAAAAATGGATAAACTATGGGATGGGGTTAATCGATTGGGAAGAAATTAGATTGTTAAAAACTGATTTTATTGAATGAAATATTCATCAATTAAAACGGGCCACACCGTCATTTTTTGTTTACACATTTTCTAAAAACATAATAAATTCAGCAATCACAGGAAATAGCAACCTTATAATTAAGGAAATTCCTTACGTTTGGTAAGCATTTCTTACGATTTTACTAAGTTTATAAAAAAGCAAAACGAAGCATAAGCTCGAGCATTTCTTTTTCGTTTTCATAAGCACAAATGCAAAATCAAAAACGTGTCTATATTAACATACAGTGGGTAAGATAGAGATATTAAAATCAGCAGACAAATTATATATATATATATATATATATATATATATATATATATATATATATATATATATATATATATATATATATATATATATATATATATCGAAATCAATTTAAAGGCGCAAAATGTGTGGTATCGGTTAAAGGTATCGGCAAAATTTTACCGATACCGATACCGATACTACTACTCTCAAATTTCCCGATACCGATACCTCAAAAATCGACCGATACCACCGATACCGATACCATGGTATCGGTGCATCACTAATATATATATATATATATATACCGTATATATATATATATATATATATATATATATATATATATATATATATATATATATATATATATATATATATATATATATATATATATATATATATATATATTAAACATAATTATATATATATATATATATATATATATATATATATATATATATATATATATATATATATATATATATATATATATATATATATATATTATGAAAAATCTCTATCTCCTTTTTCTTTCTATGTTACAGAACTCCAGAACTTCAAATTTTTATATGATATGATAAAAGCAAAATAATATTAACATCTAGAGAAAGTAAGCTAAAGATTATTTAAGTAAATGGTAAAAATGATGAATAAAAAGATTATGTAATGTAATGGAATTCCAATGTTTTTTTTAGTTCTTTCCTAATGAGTCCAAGTTGCTCCTCCATGATTATCCACATGTTTTTATACTGAAGATTATTTTATTTTACGAAATCTATAAGGCCTTTAATGGTATGTTGAAAAATTATTTCTATAATTTAATAATTAAAATATTTATATATGAGATTAAATTATTATTAAGAAAATATCTATAGTTTAGCCATTTAACATTTTATAGGTCAATTATTGTTCCATTCCATTTACCACAACTAATCTTTTATGGCCTCTAGGAAAATCTAGGGGTAGGTGAAAATTTATTAATTTTATTATTGAATGATAAATGAAAATTACAAAAATTATAGTTTTATATGATAGAGTTTCTATTTAGTGTTTAATATTTCTAGGTCATCTAGTTGCGGACTTGTTTTATCT
>JABUQX010015857.1:0-15000 GCA_015478945.1 Trachelipus rathkii | reverse complement strand
CAATAGCAATAATGCTCTATGTATGGTCTATATAGAGTATACTACTGGTGAGAAAACTAAATTACGACTCTGGAAGGAGAACTGAATAAGACATTATATCAGTTTCCACCTTCAAATGCTCAACTGGGGTGTTCTCAAGAGCTCCTGTTGCAATCTTAATATAAGGACAATGTATAATACTATAAGATTTTAAAGTCTCCAGGGGCAATGTACCATATTGTATATATAACTTTCATGATCTTTTGAACTTAGTAGGGTTATACCTATATACAATAAGTATAATAATAGCCATCTGCTACAGGCATAATGTTTAGTGTCTAGATACCTAGATACCTTCAGTAGGAGGATTGGCTATCTTTCAGATAGGGAGGGATCAGAGAGGGAAAATAGTAATGTTGGGTTTTCTAAAAGGAAGGCTAAGGAATTGCTTTTTTTTTTTTTTTTTTTTTTTTTTTCAGATAGGGAGGGATCAGAGAGGGAAAATAGTAATGTTGGGTTTTCTAAAAGGAAGGCTAAGGAATTGCTAATTGGAGAGACTCAGATATGATACCTAAATAGAACTTTTCAACATAAGGATAGAAGGAAATGGATGAGAGCTAGTTATCTAGGTGCCTAAGTGAAAGATAGTGTGCATAGGATAGACAGAGAGATTAAGGATGCAAATGTGGATACAAATGTGATAGTGCATGTGGGTATGAATGATGTATTACACAAAAGGTCAGAAGAATTAGTAGCAGATTATAGGATGTTGACTCAAAGAATGAAAGGTAGTGATAGAAGATGCATGGATTCTGGGATATTACCTAGGTTGGGTGCAGGTAAGGAATGGGGAAGTAGAATTTTAGGTGTAAATGAAAGTGTTAAGAAATTATGCATTTCAGAAAACATTAAATTATTGGATCTGTGAAGTGAATTTCTGGATAAAGATCTTTTTGCAGAAGATAAGAGTTGGTTTTTTATTTAAATAAATGAAAACTTATCTGTCAGGAAACTAGATAGATTAAGGGGTGAAACGGATTAAATAATGGAACTGATAATTATGGAAAAAAAGATGGAAATGGTGGTGGTATAAATAAAACTAAGGTTGCTATAGGCTTAAATAAAAATGATAGCAATACAAGTAAGGGCATGTTGAATATCAAATGATTCTACACAAATGCTCATAGCCTTAGAAATAAAAAAGATGAGCAGTTAAATTATTTAGAGGAGAATATAGACATTATTTGTATTATCAAAGCATGTATTAATAAGGCATTTTATTGACATTAAAATCAGGAATATGAAATAAATGGACATTCATTTTACCTATACCAATGTAAAGGAAGGAATGGAGGAGGTGTAGCACTTTGTTAAAAGCAGTATTCAATCTGTGTTAGTGATGACATTAAAACTAATCATTATGTTGAATCTGTGTGGGTAGATAACCTTATGCACAATAAATTGTACAAAATAGAGCCATTTTATATACCTCCTAACCAGTAAAGAAATAAATGCAGAAATGGGTAATAGTCTAGCTGAGGTGAATAACCTTACATAACTATTGTATTAAAACTATAAACTTTCAATTTACAAAAATGGTATCAAAAAATTCTTTGAAGTTATTGAAATTATTTCGTTGAAAATCTTAAAAAAAGAAAAAATGGTAATAGTGGCACAGAACATCTTCCCCGCCAATTTTTATAAAAATTACAGGATACACTCTAAAAAAAATAATAATGAAGAATATAAAAAAAACAAAAATAACAGACAACTTTAAGAAAAAAAAGTTACCACCTCTCAAAGTTTGGAATTTTCCCATAAGCTTTTATAAAAAAAAAAAAAAAAAATTAAAAAAAAAATAGAAAAACCTAAAAAAAATAATAATGAATGAAAATACACAAAAATGACTTAGGTCTTAAAGAAAAAAAAGTTACAGCCTCTCAAAGTTAAAATATTTCCCATAGGCTTCCTTATAAAAGAAAAAAATTAACAGGCCTCATGCTCATTTTAGGACCATCCTAGTTCAGGTTATTTTAGTGAGATTTGCTTAAGTATAGTGGTGCGTCACAGTATTGGTACTTCTGTGTATACTTAACAAAATATAGGCCTATCACAGCCTAAAATGAGACCTAACCTGGATGGATTAAAAATGAAAAGTGTATGGGAGTTTTAACAACTTTAAAAGGCTGTAACTTTTTTTCCTAAAGACGTCAGCCATTTTTGTTTTTTTATTTTTCATTATTTTTTTTTTTAAGAGTATATTCTGTAATTTTTATAAAAATCTGTGGTAAGACATCCTGCGCTACTATTACCAAAACAATTATTAAAAGAAAATTATTTATATTGATATAGCCTAGCTATATAAATAATTGGAAAAAATCAGAAAAAAACATGGATAGTGTTATCCCTGCAAAAATGCAGAAATTAACTTACTTTTTTTTCAGAGCGTAATTTTTTATATTTTTATTGAATATATATATATATATATATTTACAAATTACAAGGTAATACTGTAGACAGCGACCCACATATTTTGAGACCAAAAATTTTCTAAGTTCAAAAAAATTTCTAAGTTCAGAAAAGCTAAGTTAAGCTAAGTTTTTTTAAGGAAATTCTTTAGTGGCAAGCTTCTGGAATTATGCCAGAAGCTTGCCACTAAACAATTTTCTTAAAAAATCTAACTTAACTTAACTTTTCTGGGTAATTATTTCCAATAACTGCCTCTAAACAGATTTTTATAAAAATCACAGCATAGACTCTAAAAAATAGTAATGAAGAATAAAAAAAAAATTATTTGTCGGTCCCTTTAGGAAAAAATTACTAAATATCACTAAAGTTGTTAAAAATCACATAGACTTTTCAATATTGACATCCAGGTTAGGGTCTCATTTCAAGCCCTCTAGCAGTTATGATAAGTTTTGTTAGTATACACAGAGAAAATCTAGTGTAGAAAAATTTAACAATCTTATCATAACCTGAACCTAGATGGCCTTAAAACCGAGCACGAAGCCCACTAATTTTTATTATTAAGCAAAGTCTATGGAAATTTTAAACTTTCAGAGGCTGTAACTTTTTCCCTAAAGAAACCCCCTGATTTTCGTTTTCACTATTCTTCATTATTATTTTTTTAAGAGATAATCCTGTAATTTTCAAAAAAAAAAAGATTTCGTTTATTTTTTAATAACGAAACTCCTTTATAAGTTTTGTTTACAATCTTTGGAGAGTTTTGTAACTTTTTTTCCTATAGTGACCGACAAATAATTTTTTTTTATTCCTTCATTTACTATCTTTTTTAGAGTCTATGTGTTGTTTTTAAAATCTGTTTTGCTTGTGAGCAGTTATTGGAAATAATTACCCTTTTCTGAACTTAGAAAATTTTTGGTCTCAAAATGTGTGGGTCGCTGTCTACAATATTACCCATTTACAATATACGCTAATCTGTATATAAAAAAAAAAGAAAAAAAAAAATTAAAGAATTTTTTGAATACCATTTCTGTAAAATAAAAAATTATAGGTAGTTTTATTACAATAGTTACAGAATGTTTATTCACCTCAGGTAGACTAGGCCTATTACCCCAGAAATGGTTAAAGAAATTGAATAACATGCCATAAAGAACCATATAAACAATGCTTAGGACAGTCCCAGCAGAGGTGGCTTGAAAAAATAATTCAAGCTGTATAACTCATTTTCACTCTCTCAGTAGCCCTAATTCATGTTTTAGACATTTGAGTCACTTTAATTGGCATTACTCTTCATTTTATTGAATTTTCAGGGCTTTATAAAAGTTAACGCTGAATCGCTATAGGCCTACAAACACCAATTCAAAAAAAAAAAAATAATAATAATAAAAAAAAATACCAAACAAGTTTAAATTTTGGAACCCAAATCCTAGCAAACCTGTCCGACTAACGTAATAATAATCCCGGGCAGAAAAATTCATTCATTGTAACAAACTTGAATGAACACTCGTGTTTACAAGAAATGGTAAATATGTCTGCATAGTTTGTATGAGTGTCTGAAACCAGGGTTGCAGAGTCGGGAGTCGGAGCTTGTTGGAGTCAAAATATATGCTACTCTCCGACTTTCATGAAAAGGTATTTTAAATGTTTTCTTTATTATTTTATATTTTAATAAAATTTAGTTGATTACACTAGATTTGATCTGATGTAAAATAAATAATAAGAATCAAGTATAGAGACAGAAAGAGGAAGCAGAGAAGAGTACGCGCAGTTGCTAAGTTCGCGCGAACTGTTTTCACCTTGGTATGTATGTTTTTTTTTTCCTTTTTAACTCTCATTCATATGTTGGAATGATTGTGCTCGTATTTACACTTGCTCTCACGTTTGAGTTCGCTTTGGTTTGCCCATTGTGGTTTGCCCTTACATTTACCAGAAGATTCTGAGTTTCAGATACAGGTAGCTTTTAAGGCTTACTCAGGTTTCGCGTATAAGCAAGATACCAACTAACCCACCAAATTTTAAAGGGAGATATTAAAAATGTTAACATTAAAATTTGTTTTTAATATAAAATTAAACTTAAATATGCACAAAGCCACAAACCCAGATTTTAGTAGAAGTAGAGAGTGTTGAAATATTGTCTTCGTAAATCTTTACTTGAGATCTGAGTCGTTTTTGTTATCTGCTATTTTGGTAAGCGTTTGCTCTATTTGCTTTACGATCATAAAGATCAATTATAACAAATTTAAACAGTTTAACGGAAAACATGCACTTATTTTAACTCTTAAAAGTCAGCTGATAAGTTTTAAATTATTTGCCGTTCTTTATATTTGTGTTATTTTTGAAACTTAATACTTTTAACGTGAAGAAATTTGCCCGTTATTTAAAACCAATTTTAGTAGTATTGATTAAAGATCAATCTTTTTTTTAATAATTATTATATTTTATATAAAGTTTGGAAAAGCTAAATTCTATTTCTTTTGAGTAAATGCTGATAATCTGTAGGTCTGTCGGCTCATATTTATAGTATACTATGGTCGCCGATGGTTAATAAGTTAGCGGGGTTTGTTTGGGGGGATTTAAAAAGGAAAAATTAATTTATTTAAGGGAGGGTTTGATTTTGGCTTGGATATTGTAAGGAAAATCAATAGATTTTAAATTTGGCAAGCATTTTAAAATTTTTATTTCAGTCTCATCAAATAAAGAGCAAGATACAACTTTTTTCGGGCTCTAAAACTCGGATTTACAGCCTTTTTGTGGGTTTTTAATCGTTTGTTTGTTATTTGCATTTGATGAAATCGATAGACCCTGACATTCGTTCTCTGAGAGCAAAAACCCTTTGTTGCTAGGATTTTATTAAAAATTTAAACGTGAACATATTTTGCGATTGTTGAAAATGGATTGTTTGGCTCATGTCTGGTGAATAAATTACGGAAATTGTTAGATATTTGCTTTATTCAATTTAAATATGTATGGACACAAGTTTCGTGCATGACTATAATTGAGTCATACAATTATCTCCGTTAGTTTAGTTAAAAATCTTCATATAAAACGCTTATTGTGGAAGGTTTAATTAAAAATCTAAATCATGAAATTTCTTTTTGATTTACCTACTTTTTTTTTACTAAATATAAACTGATTTTAAGAATAGGAAAGTCAGTTGCCATTCAAGGAAATATCATTGAAGAAATTATTAACTATTTATTTATTTAGTACTCTTATTAAATTCTGTCAGATGGCTTGCCCTATGTGTTTCTATTCATCTGGCCAATTGAAGGACGATTCTTACGGAGCTAGTTAGAATTAGAGCTAGATTTAAGTACTATAAAAACTACAATGTATGAAAAAATAATCTATCATTTTTTTTATAAATTAACTTATTTATTAGTATATTAGCTAAATTATTTATTTTTGAGAACTTTAATTATTCTTTAAAATATAAATTGCTAAATAAATTTATAACCTGGTAAAAGAATGTTTTACTGCTTGAGTTAGTATTTGAAATTTACGTACTAGAAATTTTTTTTATTGTCCAAATGACTTAAAATTTGAACTATACAAGCACTAGGCATCTACCAAACAATGATCAAAAGGGATTTTTTTTTCTTTCTTTTTTTTTTTTTTTTTTTTTTGCAAATCAAATGTCACCATCACTCGCGGGCAGAGCCCTATTCAAGGAGGGGATGTTATTATTAATATTATCATTATAACTACAACCAGCATCACTACTACCATCACTATTACCACCAATATTATTATTATTCACCTGTTCTATCTAATAATATTTTAATCCTTATCTAACAAAAAACAAGACTCTTTTAAACAAAATAGTAGCTTTCTTCAATTTCCTATCCCCGTATCGGTATTCCCACATGTAGTATCTCTTCTTCGTCAAAAAATATATCTTGTTGATTATTGATTCCATCAGCAATTTCCGAATCTTGGTTTTAACTATGTAATTCAAATTCTTTGACAAGATTTCTGTGGTGGGGTCTTCCTATTTTTTTCTCCCAAGAGTCAGGATTGCCATCATCCATTACTTCTACATAGTTTCCACATAATTTTACTAAGAAGTTCGTCCATTATTCTCTAGCAACCCCATGTTGATCAGACCGCTTGATGGGCCATGGAAAAGAAGCAGAATTGGAGAGGCGTCACAACTACACAGTTTACTCTTGAACAGAAATAATATCTACTACCAATTCCCAGAAAACGTCATTTGGAAAAAAATTGTCATATTATAAAAACTATTATATACTTTCTACATTATTCTTCTATTTTGCTTATTTTAGTATTTTAATTTAGGATATAAATTTCGTTTTAAGGATTTAACACGGTTAGGATATTAAAGTCTTTTTATTCTTGCTTAGCGGAATTTATATATTTGTCTAAATGTGGTAATCAATTTTTCCTAAATTTCACTATAAGAATCATCATTGTCTTGCGACTAATTGTGGAATACCTAATTCAAAATCGTCCTATTAAGTCGTGCTTTGTGAAAACAAAAAATTAATCAAAATGTAAAAAGGGTATAGAGGTAAATTTCTTCAAGTTTCATTTCAAATATTTTTTTACTATTTTTTTGATCTCTAATCTCTTTACCTTCTCACCAATCAAATTTACTCCTAACTAAGATTTTAAGTGCTACGTTACATAAGCTACGAGTCTGGGTTATCTATGGCCTCTCAAGATCTTTATTCAATGGAGCAAACAAATGCTTTGAACAACTAAATTCAGGTAAGGCTAATGTAAATTACAATATGACTTATATTAATCATTTTTAAAAACCTCATTACCTTTTAAAGATTTTTTTTGTAATTATCTGCTTTAGATTAAATTTCGTCAATTGTGTAAATCTATATTGGTCTTAACGAACGGATTTGTTGCAAGTTCTTGAATAGCTCCGTGCTAGCAATATTGGCAAATTAAAAATCCCAATCTCCGAAGCTTATAGCAGTTTTCGATATTTTGTGTGTGTATAATTAGGTCAAAATCATTTTTAATTAAGGTTTATTTGAACATATGAAAAATTTTAGATACGGTAGAAGCCACGTGGGCCTATCGAGACTAGCCTATGGGTGTTTTGTCCTAAGTTTAGTTTCATAGTGTATTTAAATTCAAAATTTGTTTGGGAGTTAGATAAGCAATGCATCAATGCCTAACCCTTCCATTTACATGTTGATTTCCCTCAAAAATTCAAGCTCAACTTAGGCCTAGGTCTAGCCTAGGTCATTTTCAACCGTCAAACTTTGGTTTTTTTCGTGTTTGTGTGGTCTTCCTCAACCTTTTCAAATTTCAAATCAGAATAATTTGCGGCGTGGTAGGCCATATCTCATTTTCCTCAAAAATTCATTTTCAAAGTTAGGCATTTAGGCCTAGATCACTTTCAACGTTTCAATTTTTTATTTTTTTTTGTCTAATAGACCTTTCCAAATTCAATCAAATAATTTAGCCTGGTGGTAGGCTATCTTCATTATTTCACCTTCCTTCAAGGTTTCATTTGTCTTATGTCATTCTAGCCAAATTCAGCGAAAATGTCTGACCCAGAGATACAAGCCCTTCTTGATAGAGTTACTAAAAAATCCAAGCCTATATTTCAAGCCATTTCATCCCTCAAGGCACAAATAGGTATTTATCTTGGTCAAATAGAGAGTAAGCCTATAGATAATAATAAAGATAAGATGGCAGTTTATGTAAAGGATCTTGTAGAAGAGAAGTAGAGTCGTTGTTAAGAGATATTAAACCAAAAGGATACAAAAATAATAAACAATATAGCAACAACTAATGAAGTTGACTCCCTCATTCCTGAGTTTCAGTAATAAGGAGTTGTGTAGTCAGATTCGTACCAATGCTCGATTAAATCAAAATTAAGTGAATTTAAAATCTAAAGGGGATCAAAATTCAACCCCTCAAAAAATACTTGCTCCATCTATCATTAACCTCCTTCTTAGAGCTATGGATTGTGGTTTCTTTGAGGGCAAAGAAACTGATAAGTTTGCTTAATAAAACCTTCATTCAAAAATTTTAGAGCTCCTAGATTTACAAAAAAAT
Source organism: Trachelipus rathkii (assembly GCA_015478945.1). Classification (NCBI taxonomy): domain Eukaryota; kingdom Metazoa; phylum Arthropoda; class Malacostraca; order Isopoda; family Trachelipodidae; genus Trachelipus; species Trachelipus rathkii. The sequence goes on along the minus strand of JABUQX010015857.1, from coordinate 6,513 downwards.
TTAATGAAATTTATTTTGGCTGTCCTTGCTAAAAAAAATTTAAGCTCAATGCGTTCTCCCTAATTCAGAATCTTTCTATTAGTGATAATAATTTATAAATAAGCTCTTGAACTTCTAGATAAAGAGTTTTTAGACGAAAAATTTATCATTGATGAAATCATAAAAAAATCATATTTTAAAAACACAGTATTTGACCCAACATATAATGCGACTAGGGTTTACTTAAATGATATCAGAAACATTAATAATTAAACTTGAGAAGTTATATACCTCAAATATCTTGAAGGAGGCCTGATTAGTAGTACTTGGCCACATAGTTTTAGTCAAAATTGCCTAATGTGGTAGTCAAAGAAATTACTCGCAAGTTGGAAAACCAATTACCCTGATTTAAATCAAATATTTTATAGCTATAATGAAGTTATCAAAAATATTGTTTAAAAAACGTCAAATCATAATAAAGGTCAAAATTTCAATCAAGTCCTTCCCCATAATACATTTAAAATTTTAAAATGTAAATACTTCAGATAAGTCTTAAAAAATTAAGTTAAAAAAAAAAATGGAAAATCTTTTGGACGATTTACTCCTTAAATCTAATAATAGGCCTGATTTTCCAATTCTGCTTTGCAAAATTTCAAACTCAATACTAATGAAGTTAGTGGAAATGAAGCTTCTCATGGTATTGATTCTTCCACTTCTAAAATCAAAGGTTTTTCAAAATCATGTAAGTTTTTCATCCCAAGGTCATGTTATGACCAATTGCAATGTTTATCAAGCCTATATATATAATAAAAGTGTAATGAATATAAATCTATAGTATTGACTAAGCTCCTCTACATATTAGAGATAAGTGTCCTGGACTTGAGGAGCATACTTTCTTTTAGTTGCCGAAGTTTGCAATAAAAGAATGTCATATTGAAGCTCTTTGTAAGCAAAGGGAAAAGTTTTCCACCCCTGCTGTGTGTGTTAGTTTTAGTCAAAGAAACAACAATTTATATTTGTTGCATCAATTACTATAAAGGTTGGTAGAGGTAAAGTTTCGGCGTTCAGAGTTCGAATGCCTGAGTGACTGTGGCTCACAGAGGTCCTAACTTTCTAAAAAAGTGCTGGACAAACTCAAATATTAATCTGTAGAGAATCATCAAAGCTCTCAATACGATATAAAAACCCTATTTAGGTGTTACCACCCGCAGTTTGCAAGAGACTGTTCTTGATGTATATATCGACCAGTCTTGTTCACCCTTCCTCTTTTGGTTGATGAGGATCTTAAATTAAGTTACGAGATTAAGTTCGTAGAGATCAGGCGTCTAATTAATTTGTGAGAAAGTAAATCTTCAAATTTACTGATTCTGCTATAAGAGTCCTAATAACTCATTTTCGATTTGGATGCCTAATTGGCATTGATTTAATAGAGTATCTCCCTCAACTCGGTATCGTTATGAAGTACGAGGATTCTCTTGTTAGTTAAGAGATGGTCTATTATTCCATTTTGGAAATATTTACCAATTTTATATACAATAATCAAATAAGATTCACATCCCATCATCATTGTCAAAATCATAATCATATTCAAAATCAAAATCTAAATCAAAATCAATTGCATGTTAACCATACTTTGGTTAATGCAGTCTTAAACCCTTTACATTCTTATTTAATCCTTTAAGCCACATAATTAAATAATTCTGAGGTAGAGCAAGGATTAAAAAACATGTTCAAATTAGAGTCCTTAGGTATTAAAGGTATGAATAATAATAAATCTGAAGATGATTTGAAAAACAGATTGAAAATTTCAAAGGTGGTATAGGAGTTAAAGACGAGAAATATCATTTAGATCTTCCATGTATTGAATATAAAACTTAATTTATTGTAATCAAATTATTAAATTGGTCGTCCAAAGACTAAAAGTAGTAAAGGATTTGGAAAGTAAAGATTTATTTCTAGCATTTGAATTGAATTGTATTGTAAAATTTATTTTATGGAATTTTTGAAGAGTCCAGAGTATCTCCTCTGAGTATAAACATTATATTTGGGTTCCTCACAGACCTGTTATATAAACTGATGAACAAGTATCAACAAGGTCAGGGCCTGTGTTTAACTGTTCTCTTAAAAACTATTCTGTTACCATCTCCTTTAAGTAGCCACACAAGAGTTGACACGGATGTTCCATGGTCTCTTTTTCGGTCAATTTATTCCCGGTTCAGAAATCAAATTAGTTAGTAATTTTCTCGGATATATAGAAAGCCTTCTGTCAGATTAAGTTAAAATCTATCGAAGATCGCAATCGCTTTTGATTCTTTTTGGAAACGAGAACTATTGAATAAAGGCTTATCGATACTCAACCATTGTTTTTTAGGTTTCCACATCCTCTACACCTTTCAATCCTCATTATAATCATTCAAGCAATCATGCTCAGTCTTATGAAGATGATGCATATTTTTTCATATTGTATTATTCAATGCTGTTTTTTTATTTGGTTTCATTACATAAACTAACTCCTTTAAAGAACTTTATCATTAATGCCACAGAAGAGTTGACACGGATGGTTTCCATGGTCTCCTTTTTCTTTGGCTATAATGATCAATTAAGAACTGTTATGGAAGAAGAGTGTAGAATAGTTCAACATCCAGGAATTAGAAGATACGGTTTTGGATATCTCTTTAATTTGCTTACAGATAAGTGCTTTTTACTTATCAAATTTTTCCTTAGATATTGATTTTGAATTTGAACCTAAAAGATTTGTTTGTTGTTCTTCCTTGACGTTTGCAAAGTTTCAAATTCGTCACAAAAGACTTCCGAAATGCTAAACAATCCTGACTTAACCGTTGCAGAAACCAAATAAGGTCAGGCATCAGCAAGGCAAATCAGGTCTCTCGCTTGGGATGAAAAGTTTCCTGACGTTTATACCTTCTTGATAAAATTCATAAAGATAGTAATTATAAATCTGGAACTTGAAGGTGTGCTTTCTCACCTTCTCCCTCGAACTCTTTATTTCGTATTTTGTGATGCTTCTTCGTCTTGTTATGGTTTTGTCGTTTAATAGTATAGGTCAAGGTTCAAATTTAATATATTCTCAAAGGCCAAGGTGGCCCTCTCAAATTCTAGGGCTTTGCCCTCAATTAGATTGGTTGTCGTGTGTTCTTATTTTTCACAGTGTCTCAAGAGAAATATTTCAGACTTTCACTAATTTTAAACAAATACAGGTCTCTGTAGAATGCTGAAATACATCTTTTCAATGGCTTCCTATTCTGGACAAAGGCAAAAATAAAAATATTTTGTTAACAATAGGCTCAAAAGAAATAAATCAATCATAGGTCAAGTTGATTCATTGTACAAAGTATCCATGACGTATTCTTACCTAAAAATCACTGAAACACCAGCAGATCTGATTACCAGAGGTGTTACAACCTCTACATTTTCCTTTCAAAATTGCCATTATGGCTAAAGGGTCCTTCTTGGATTCTTTTTAGATCAATCTCAATGGCCTATTAGTAACCTTTAAAATGTTTGTCTGAGGCCAAGTAAGGAAAAGACTTTACAATGTAACACATCTGTGGTTGTTTCTCTAGGCTTGTTACATCTTAAAAGATTAAATTCAGTGTGCATAGGCCTTATAAAGTAACTTCAAAATATTCAAAATTTTTTCCATTTCATAATTTACTCAAAAATAAAGAGTTAAAAAAAAGGGGCTGGATGAAGATTTGTGATCAGAAAGCCCAAATCTATTGGTTGAAGATAATGCAGCAAGCATTGTTTTTTCTAAGGAGATATTATTCTCCAAAAATCCTAAAAAGGATGAAATTCCACCGCTGGTCAATCAAATTAAAATTCATAGATGATAAAGGCCTAAATCGATCCAAGGTAGAAATTGCCGAAGACACTTTTTATATACATGATGATGTGATAAATCCATTCTTCTCTGGCAAAGGATCATATCTCACTAAATTAATAATACGAGACTTTTACATTCAAAGTCACACTTGGTTGTGTCAACACTATCAATTTCATCAGAGCTCATGGCTTCTGGATTACCAAGGCCAAGGCGAGGCTGTGTAAAAATGTTTTGTCAGACTGTATAGTATGCAAAAAAATTTAACAGTATACCCTTTAAATATCCAAAATGACTAATCTTCCTCATCATAAGAGTTAAATTTACGTAGCTTGTGTGTCATCGATTGGTTAAAATTGTACAGGGCATCTCGTGTAATGATTAATGGGATAAGGAATTTCAAAAAATGTATCTATTAAATTTTGCACCTGCTTAATATCAGAGGCTATTCTGATGTTGATGTTCCTTCGCAGATATTCCACTGAACTCCTTTTTTACTTTCATTCCAACGTTTTACAAAATATATATGGCATACCATCCAATTTGTATTCAGATAATGCCAGGAATTCAAGCAAGGTGGAAATAGTACTGTTAGATCTTTGTCTTCAAATAAGGTTCTCCGAACATTGGCGTATCATAAATCAAACATTACAAGATTCCAGTCTATTTCAGTTGGGTGGGATCAGTTTTGGAGAGAATCGATACGAACAGTTAAGGGATGTCTCTATATAACTAAAGAGGTAAAGCACCCTTAACCTACTTTCAACTGTTTAACAAGTATTCAAAATTTATTACTTATTTACTATTCAAGACCTTTAACCTATTGGTCATCAGATAATGATTTGAAGTTATTGCTCCAAATTCCTTTTTAACCTTATGGCAATTCAAACTCATATTCAAATGAAGTTTCCACCCACATATGGAAACAGCTTCCTCCATCACAACAAGACTTAGCCATATCTCTAACTGCTCAAGGAAGAGTTTGGAGACTTTCAGGAATTATGGTATGAGTCTTACTTATTAAATTTGCGCCAGACCTACGTAGAAATCTCTATCAGTCAGAGTGGACAACAGAATTAAGGTTGGAGATTTAGTTCTGATACACACACCTAATAAGCCTAGACCTTCTGGTGTAAGGGTAGAGTTCTGAAGTCATTGTTGGTGATGACGATAAGATCAGGAGTTGTTATTAAAAGGGGAGAATGGGACAAACGCTGTCACTATTTATTTGCTCGATCTCTACATTGGGATTATCTATTACCACTTCTGTCTCAGTGTAGGAGTGAACAAAGGGGAAAACTGAATGCTGAGCAAGCAGTGATCTCTCCAATCAGATGGTCAAAACAATGAAAATACAGATCAGGTTGATCCCCTCAAATTCCAATTCAGTTATTCAAAGTAATAGTGATACTGCTATTGTAGATGTACGAACCTTCAACTTCAGGTATGAGAATTCCAGCCTCAGACTTGACTCTCGAACTAAGAATCAAATTGCTTCCGCTCAATTCAGCTTCAAAGAAAAGACCTCTTAGACAGGCTGCTGTCAAGTGTCAAGAATTCCTTCGCAGGAATTTAACTAAGATTTGTAAAAAAACTTTAATTCTTTTAATTGCAATGGTTTTCATTGCAGCTCCTTCAGTGGGAGGATATAATAACTATTATATACTTTCACACATATATACCTTCTATTTTGCTTATTTAGTAATGTTATTTAGGATATAGTAATTTTTATTTTAGGATTTAAAAACTGTTAGGTATATAAAGTAACTTTATTTAGTTTTATCGAATTTATATTTTGTCCTCATGTGCGTATCCATTTCCACTAATTTCACTAAAAAATCACCATAGTTCGACAATTGTGGAATCACTTCTAATTCAAAATCCGTCCTATTAAGTCGTGCTTGTGAAAACAAAAAATTAATCAAAATGTAAAAAGGGTATAGAGGTAAATTTCTTCATTTCTTTTCAAATATTTTTACTATCAATCTATCTCTATTCTCTTTACCTTCTCACCAATCAAATTTACCCTAACTAAGATTTTAAGTGCTAGGTTACAAAAGCCAAGAGGCAGAGTTATCTAAGGACTATCAAAATCTTATTCAAGGAGCAAAAAAATCTTTGAAACAACAAATTCAGGTAAGGCTAATGTAGATTCACAATTATACTTATATATCATTTTTTAAAACCTATATATCATAAATGAAAAATTGCTATAACTTTGTATTATTCATCCGATCAGTATAAAATTTTCAGTTTGTATAATTACACATATTTTATACACATATTTTATTTAAATAATTATTTTCGTATACTCAACAGTTTCTGCGCACGAAAAATAAAATCTAATATTTTTTTAAAAAATTAATTAAAAAAATGGGTAAACAAAAATTTATCTAAATAGAAAAGGTGTATTTCCTCAATTATGTATATGTCCTGAGGATTTTTATAATGATTCGATGAACAGGAATAAAGTTATTGCAAGTTTTCTTTCATCCAATCAATATAAAATTTTCAGGTCATATATAGTTTGGGGAGAAATATTTGTTATTTTGACCAATTTTTTGTATATCTAAATTTGTGAAAAAAAAATTAAAAATTTGTTTTAAAATTTTCCTCTCTGCCCAGATTCGAAACAGTTGGGAATACAAAATCTTATCTAAATAAAATATATGTCTCTTTTTTTTCTTCTT
>JABUQX010015856.1:2500-16782 GCA_015478945.1 Trachelipus rathkii | reverse complement strand
GTAGATATAAAACAAAACTTTTTGCTCATTTAAGATATGTAGAGTACCATACTGTTTAGAAAATAAACTATCTACTAATTAATAGTCAATTATAAAACTATGTTTAGTCAATTGCTGTTCGTAAATAACCATAGAATCTGCAAATTTATTCATTTATTATTAAAGGATAATAAAATTACTGCACTATTTTATTCACTTCATACGACAAGCGTAGAAAAAAAATTTTTAAAATTAATGGATAATTCATTTGCAGGGGGTTTAAAGTTGATACGCGATTGTATCGCCGAGTTATAACGGCGGGGTCTAGAGAACCCTAACCCGCCGGGTTCTTACGTAGGGGAGATCTGTCATTGGACTGCTATATCAATTTTACATATTAATTTTTTAATGCATAAGTGGGGGCGATAACTGCTGGGTAAATGACCAAATCAAATTGCGCTGAATTTTCATTAAGAAAGATTTGAGAGAAAAGTGAAAAGTTGCCGGTTAGTTTCCGGCCTGGAAGCCAAGCTAGTTCGTTTCCGGCCGGAAAACGGAACCTTTTCCCAAATACATTCTTCGATCGATTTCAATAAATGTTCCGGCCGGACCTTGGTGTCGGGGTAACAATCCCTAATATATATTTATTTATTAGTTTATTATCAGATATTATATAGTATATAGATATATATATTACTATTATGATAATATATTATATAGATATATAGTATTATATAGTATATGATAGTATTATATGTATGTATGTATGTTATATAATATATATATATAGTATATCATATATATATATAATATATATAGTATATATATAATTGATAGTATTAGATATCACAGAGGGGGCTTTCACCCCCTATTTTGAATAAACAACTCACAGCAGATTGATACCCTCTATAAAAATGATAATTTAAGAAATAAAAAAAACAAAGGAAAAATAACAAAAGCGTGGCTGTCTCTTTATGAAAAAAAGTTACGAGACCTCTCAAAATAGTTTGTATTGAAACTCTCCATGTAGCACTTTTCCATTTTTAGATTTCAGTAATTGGACGATACAGGAGTCGGTTTTCTTTTCGTAAACGGACTTCAGATTCCTACAGAGTTATGACATTTATAGATGTTTTGGGTTACGGTATACACCATCGTAGAGACAAATGCCTATTAATGCCTATAATACCGCAGTGCGATAGCACAAAAGTCCTTGAAATCCTGCACTACCCTGAAACTAGGATGACCCTGAAAATATCACCGAGGCCCACTAAATTTTTTTGTTAAGAAAGCCTATGGGAAAATTCAAACTTTGAGGCGCTGTAACTTTTTTTTCCTAAACGGACTTCAGAAATTATTTTTTTTTTACTGCCTTTAATTTATTATATCTTTTTTAGAGTATATATTCCTGGATTTAAAAAAAAAAAAAAAAATATGCAGAAATCCTATGAGAGTTAGACCGTTAAAGATGTTTTTTTTTTTTTTTTTTTTGGGTTTTTATTCTTTAGGTTATTTTTTTTAGTTATATCCTTGTAGATTTTTTAAAAAAGTCAAGTGTTCTTTTCGTAAATGTGCTACTCATTAACAGTAATAAAGGAGTCAATTATCGGTGTTCAAGTAAATGTATTGCAATGACTTAAACATTATAAGGATGGGGTGGGTGGAGGGAAAGCCATTTGAATAAATTAACTAGCAAAATTATAAACTTTTCCCAAACTTATCTGACCTGAATGCCTTGTTTTTAGCTTGTCAAACCTATTATTATTTAATTAAAAATGTGAACAAAATTTTTTAAAAAAAATTCTGTATATACTGAAAATATATTGTAATGAAGCGTAAATCAAGAAAAGAAGGAATTGCGATCCTTGAGATTGTTACCCAGCATTAGCATAAGGGCCCAGAAATTTGTCAATATACTTCACTTTTTTGTATTTGGGGTGCATTTTTTTAAGATCAGTGTACTCACCCCAAACTCTTTATATTAGCGGCCAGTAATAAAGAATCAAGTCAAAGCCCCAGAGCATATACAGTATGTCTCAATTGTGATAGACCCTTCACTCAAAAGCAATCCTCAGTACATTGCAGCATCTGCCACCTCTGGTTTCATATAAAGTGCACTAATCTCCACCAACATGGTCCTGCCAATCATGTGGTGAATTCTTGCACACAGAAATTCAAATTTCCACCCACATAATTCAATCAACATGTACATCAATTAAATATAAATGGCATTAAGAATAAACAAAAAAGAACTTTTACGAACCTTAAATAAATTTAATATAGGCTATATAGACATAGCTTGAGCTAATCTCACACCAGACACGTACGTGCCTTTCTAAATTTCCCAATTACATATTCCTAAAACAAGATAAAGACCCACCAAAGCCTGGCTTAGTTATTCTCATACATGTCTGAAACACCACTAACCACACGCAACAAATCAACAACTTTGACCACACCTCCATTTATCAATCAACATAAGTAAAAAAGCAATAAAAAAAATAGCTACAACCTTAATTAATACCTAAATATATCCCTCACCCCACCTCTCAAACCCCCCATGATTATGTCCCAGACCTATCACCCATAACTCAGTATAACAATCTGATACTACCTGAGGACTTCAACACCCATCACCCTGCATGGCTCAACACACAGCCACACCAATAGGTGATATACTCATAGACAACTTACACACACTCACCATCCTCAACATTGGAAACCAACCCACTCAACAAACATTCCAACATAATTGGAACCCCACCTCCCTTGACCACCTCCCTTGACATTTCCTTCTGTTCACTCCAAATTTAGGTTATCCTAACATGGCAGACTATTCACACTCTATCCTCTGATCACATTCCAATATTAATTACAATTTATCAAACACACACTCACACACATCCTTTAGAAGAACGTACACTAACTATATGAAAGCACACTCATATGATTACCCTGATTTTATAGAACAAGAACTGCGATAATTCCAAACTGCTAACTTTACATCTCTGGCCAAAGCACTTCAATAAGACCATTGTAAAAGCATCCAAAAAATACACTCCCCAAAGTTGCCTCTTACACGTCAATCCCAACTTTTAACCAGAAATAAATACCATAATAAAACAAAGAACTTCCCTCCAACAACCAAATAGACAACCAAACAAAGACCAAATTAACCAAATCATAGATCTCAATGACAGAATTAACAACTTGATGAACTTGAACAAGAATAAAAACTGACGTAAAACCAACACAGCAAAAATATTCCAAACAATAACAAAAATCCACACTTCTCGCACACATTCCCACCAACCCCAGAAACCATCTGTAAACAAAACAATAAAATCCTCTGCCCCAAAAATCATTCCAGTCTTATAATGTCACAACTCTAAAATCAGCCACCAACCTACAATATCCACCAACAAATTAACAACCAAATGATTAAAAAAACGCCCAAGAAGTCCTTCCATTCACTCCACTTCAGGCACTCAACACCATCAAAAAAAACAAAAAAAACTCGCAAGCAGAAGGTCCATGCAAAATACAGAAAACATCATACAAAATACAAAAACAGAAATAAACATCAATGACAAGAAAATAATATCAAATTTCGTATCAGGTTGTACAGGTAGAGTAATACAAGGATGCCACACCACACCAGGCTATATAATTGATTCCCCTAGGGTACCATCTATCACCAACAATCTTAATTATTTTATGCAGTACTATCACACCCCACATCCTTCCCTTCCCTTAAAAAAACAATAGTTATGCTGATGGCCTAACAATCACAGCCCAAAGTTCCTCTATAAATACAGCAATATATAAGCAGATTGGAACATGGATGGCAACAAACAGAATTTCCACCTTTCCCCAAAAGTCCTCTACCCATCCAACAGTTTCCTTTCAAACAAAGCTTCCTCTTGATAAACAACCCACCACCTTTGGCTTAACTTTCGATTCAGACATGACATCAACCCCCCTCACCCCATCCCCCCTCCAGAGTCACACCCAAATCGAATACAATGAAACCACTTAACTGGAACAAATTTTGAGCAACATGGAGTCTCTCACAATAGTGTACAGACAATACCTCCATCCCAACTTAAGTTATGCACCACCCACCTCTCTCTCTCTCTCTCTCTCTCTCTCTCTCTCTCCTCTTCTCTCTCTCTCTCTCTCTCTCTCTCTCTCTCTCTCTCTCTCTCTCTCTCTCTCTCTCTCTCTCTCTCTCTCTCTCTCTCTCTCTCTCTCTCTCTCTCTCTATCTCTCTCTCCCCTCTCTCTCTCTTTCCTTCTCTCTCTCTCTCTCCTCCTTCTTGCGTCTCTCGTCGTCTCTCTCGTCTCTTCTCTCTCTCCTCTCATCTTCTCTCTCTCTCCTCTCTCCTCTCCTCTCTCTCTCCTCTCTGTCTCTCTCTTTCTCTCTCTTGCTTTTCTTCTTCTTCTTTGTTCTCTCTCTCTCTCGTCTCTCTCTCTCTCTCTCTCTCTCTCCTCTCTCTCTCTCCTCTCCTCTCTCTCTCTCTCTCTCTTTCTTTTCGTATCTCTCTGCTGCTTTCTCTCTCTCTCTTCGTCTCTCCTCATCTCTCTCTCTCTCTTCTCTCTCTCTCTCTCTCTCATCTCTCTCTTCTCTTCTCTCTCTCTCTTCTCTCCTCTCTCTCTCTCTCTCTCTCCTTCTCTCTCTCTCTCTTCTCTCCTCTGTCTCTCTCTCTCTCTCTCTCTCTCTTCCTTCTCTCTCTTCTCCTCTCTCTCTCTCTCTCTCTCTCTCTCTCACTGTCTCTTGTCTTACTCCTCTTTCTCCTGTTCGCCTCTCTTGCTCTCTCCCTTCCCTCCCCTTTTTCTCCTCATTCCCTTGCGTTCTTACTCTCCTCCTCCTTTTCCTTCTCCTCTCAGGTGTCTCTTTCTCTTTCTCTTTCTGTCTCTCTCTTCTTTCCTTTCTTCTCTCTCATCTCTTACTCTTCACTTTCTCTCGCTCTCCTCTCTCTCTCTCTCTCTCTGTCCTCTGAGCATGTCCCTCGTCTCTTTTCCTCTTGTTCTCTCTTCTCTCTCTCATTTCTCTCTCTCCTCCTTCTCTCTCCCTTCTCTCTCTCCTTATGAGTCTTTATCTCGCTTTGCTTATGTTTCATTGCAATTAACATCCCATTCATCATCATCCTTGTTTTTGTTTCAGATTACCTTTCGAAAGATGAAGGCACAACTTCGCTTAGAGGAAGACTTAAAAATGAAGTATTAGATGTAAAGACAGACTATATAATAGTCAGAGTTGAAATACCTGAGAAAGCGATATCCATGTAGGCCGAACAACTGGTTAACTAATGTGCATAAAATATACGAATAATCTGACGAAGCATTGAGAAAAAAATCTTGTGCCAAACATTTAAAGTATATTTGATCATATTTGTTATTTAATTTTTACTCATATCACGGTTGATTACGGAATGGAAACTCCTACGCTACTACTACTTATTATTATATTATTATTATTATTATTATTATTATTATTATGTATTATTTATTATTATTAGTATTAATTTAATTATTATTATTATTATTGAAATGTACTAAAAGCAAATGATGAAGTTTAAAAGAAAGATGCTTGAATTATATTAGGAGGAAAAAGAAATACTAAAGTGCATACGTAGGTGAAAAGAAAGGTAAATGACAGTTTTGGAAAAGGAGCTCATGATTCGTTGGACTTCAAGGGAGATAGGAAAGCTCTGTCTGGATCAGGAAGCCTCTGGAAAGCGTTAAGACATGAGAATAAGGGGAAACCTGCTTAGAATAATAATGAATAGGGATCGTGTTTTTGTAACATGATGAAATGGATGTGAGGGAGTGTGGAAAGAACACTTCGAAATCTTGAATAATATTGGCAGTAATGAAGAGGGGATAGTGATGTGAGTGGGTTTGATGTGCAAGAAGGAATTTGGTATTTTGGGGATGAGGTTATTAGCAAGGAAGGAGGTTAATAGGTAGAGTGAGAAACGATTGAAATGGTTATATCTGGTGCTAGGTATATGGTTGGGATGAAGTATTTGAACACTGATTTCTGGTCAGATAATATTTATCATAAAAGAACCGGACGGGCGAGATGGTGATTGATTGATTTGGAAGTTGTGTAATAAAGGAGTTATGAGACGGCGGCTAGTAACTGTCTCCGAGAATTGGAAGGAGAGCAGTAATTATACGTCCATTATTAAGGGTAAGGGAGATAACAGGGGAACTGTCAGGAATTTTATAGGGGAATTTAAGAGTTTTTAATTGACCTATTGTCACGGCGATGATATATCTGGTGTTTGGTCGGAAACGCAGTGCGTCGAGTGACCTGAGGACGATTGGGAAGAACAAGGTGCGTTTTAGGAGTGGTAGAGGAATGTGGATCAAATCTTTACAGTGAAACCATGAATGAGAAAATTGAAGGAGGAAGAAGACATACAATTGTATCTAGGTCATGAAAATTTGCCATACGAGCGCGTATTACTAAGGTTTAATAGGGACAGCTCTAATGGCAGGTGTTAGTGATATATGGCTTTGGTGGTAGGCTTGCTGAATTGGAAATCAAAAGTAATGTATGACGATAGTGAGTTGCATGTGTAAGAATAATAAATGGTGTCAAAAGGTGATTCGGTTTACTAATATAGCGAGTGACAGATTTTGTGTTATGTTCATCCTTGGTTATGTCAATTTGATATGGATGGGTTTATGCCAGAATTAGACAGATGGGGGTGGGCAGGAAATGGTGTTAGAAATGGATGAGAAAAATGGAGAGTGGAGAGGGTTGCCTTACCTATTTTATATGCGGTTGATTGCGCGGTTTTTGTGTTGGCGAAAATCTGAAAGAAGGATGTTTGAGAGGATTTTTTTTTTTGGTAAAGGATTGGCAGGGCTGTGTAAAAGGAGGCGTTTGAAAATAAACGTATGATAGAGAGGTAGAGGTTATGGTTGTGAGTGAGGGACAATCTCCAGTGTAAGTTATGTAGATTGGTGGGCAGGTTGGAAAGCGGAAGTGTCTGAGGTTTAATATTTAGGATATATGTGTTCGGATTGAGAGGCAAGGGAACGGATGATGCAGAGTCTAGTAGGAGAAGGTGGTTGTTGCAATTAAATCGTTGGTGAATGTAAAGGGACTAAGTCTTGAAGTGCGCTAGGGTCTTACATGAGGGTAGTTTGTTACCTGTTTAATTTGTATATGTAGTGAGACTATGTCCTGGAAATAAGAAGTATTTAAGATCTAGAAGTTCAATGTGTTTGCAGATTGGACAATCTAGCGGCAACTGCTGAGGTGTGAGAAGAATTGATAAAAAAATGAGGGAATGAACGCATTAGAGAGTTGTGGGTGTGAAGAAAGGGGTAATAGAGAGAATAAATGAAAAAGCTATGTTAGAGATGGTTGGTCTGTGGAAAGGATGAATGATGAGTCGGTGAGTTTAAAGCTGATATACCCCTGGGAGAGAGTGTGATTCGGGCTTAACCGACGCCGGACGGAGACCTGAAGAAAAAGTGGATTGAAAGGAATCGAATGTCTGAAGGGAGAGAAATGTGAGTTTGGCCAAGGCGAGAAGAAAAAAGGTGCATATCAGGAGTGAATGGCGGGGTTTTTGTTTTTTTGGGGCCCTGTATGTGGCCCCAACCTGGCCAGGCCAACGGGAGATAACCCCATTTACTTGACGATTTACCAATAGTGAGTGTCCGTCGCCGGTCCCATGAGCTCTAGGGTGGATTTTCTGTCTGTGACGAGTTCTCAATAATTAATGGTACAAAGGGGCGGTAAGGCTGGCCTTTCCTTTCGATTTTTGCCTATATTGTTGTACTGCTTTTACTTTCCCGTTGCCATGACACGCAACCTTACACCTTCCCAGTCCTTGGAAAAGAGAAGGTAGAATAAAGAAAGAAAGAAGAATTATTAATTAATTATTCTATTATTTATAATTATTATCATATTTATATATTTTATTATTAATTACATATTGACTTACATGTCTGGACCAGACTCGAGGACTTGGCCGCTTTTTTTTTGGGGGGTGTGCGAATTTGACTCTGCAAAAAATTAAGTACACAAGTGTTCACCATTTGAAAAGCCTCTCTTCTTTCTTTTACTTTTTTCCTTTTTTTTTTTCTGTTCCAATTTTTTTTTGTTTAAATATGTCTGCCAATAACCCTGACGCGACATTCTACATGCAATCATAAAAAACATGGTAATTCGACATGTGCACAATCCTATTTCCTATTACCAGGAGTAACTCGACGTTTTGATTACATGCAGTGTATATTTTTTTATGAGAAGAACATTTTCGCCAATTGTATAAATTTCACTTTTTCTAAGTAAACATTTCAATATGTATAAGCATTTCTTAAAAAACCATGGTTCTTAAATTTAGCTATATTGACATATTTTAATGGGCTTTATAAAATTATCAAGTCCAATTACTGCATATTTATTCCTTGGATTACCAAAAATATGATGTCGAATAAATAATTGTGTTTGAAATTAAGTCTGTTGAAGAATTGTATCATTTAATATGATTAATCAAAAAGAAGGTAAATGATTGAAAACAAAAGTCAACTAATCAATTTCATTTCTTCTACTATGATGCTCATATATACTAGACCAGTCTGGAATAGAGGACTGAGGCTTAGCAACTGTCAAAAGAACTATTGCTGATTTGAGTTGGTCCTTGACATAAAATGAACTTTTACTTTAAAATAACTTTTCAGTTTTGCAGGTATTATACAATACAGCAGAAAATCCTTTGCTGCATAATACATTACTTCTAATCAATGCAGTGTTATTTTTCACTATGTCCTGCAACAAAAATTGAAATTTAATCATTTACTTATCATATTCAACTCTAATTAAATCTACATCAGAATTTATGTACAAATAAAATAAGCTGTATAACTCTTCTTTGGTGTATGTCCCTTAGATAATAGATAGAGAAGATATGTAAAAATCTTGTCTTTTTAAAATAAAATATTATATAGAAACTTTGAGTATTTGTAATTATTTGTGTATACCTAAAAATTTTTAACCTATTATAGATATTAGATTTCATTTTGACGAATGAATATTCCATTACAATTAAAAATAGCTCACTAATGAAAAAATTATCTTTACAAAGTTAGTCCACCCTTCTAAAACCATCTGTATACACATCATACGGTTAGCTTTATTTCATCAGACATTTAACAGGAAGGAGTTGCAAAGATTTGATAATTTCTCTAATTAATAATTTCTGGTTTGAAGTATTATTTATAGGTTGTATGTTTCTTTTTTCTGGGCAAGTGTTTTTTTTCTTTATTTAAAACATTTTTCTATGTATGCACATTACTTTAAAGTTTTTTTTCATTTTATCAAGTGTGTAATTAATGTGTATCAGCAATCTATCTACTATTCTTTCTGAGTACATAAGGTTTAAGTATTACAGAGTAAGGTTTCCAATCTTCCCATCATACAAGATAAAGTCATTGAAGTTTAAGGAAATAATCTATTGTGATATTCCGTATATTTATTTAAAAAAAATCTCATTAAATCATTTTTTTTTTTTACAATTTTGCTCTCGCACAAATATTTATCCCAAACATTTTGTTTTATTGTTAATGATCCAAGCTACAGCTTCTGTGAAGTCATTTTTTCTACAACGGAGAGCTCCATCAGTCATTCTAATTCCCGTATTTTGCTAATGGTCCAGAATTGTGCATTGATTTTGAGAGGAAGTCCAAAATAAATCTATTCTTGACCACGTGATAGATTTATAAAGATGCAATTGAATTCTTCCATCTGATCTCTTAGTTCTTATTTCACAAATATTTTAACACTATTATTCATGAGTTTTTAAGCTTTATCTTTAATATATTTAACATTGCATTTGGAGTTAACTATTGGTCAATATATAATATAGAAATGTTTGTGAAGCTGTTTATTTGAATTTCTTCCATTTGTGATGCACTGAACTCAAGTCCAAGACTCAGTTACTAGTACTCAGACTCAGCCAGAGTCAGCGAAGCCAAACCCAATAAGTTTTTCTTTGGCTAAGTAATTGTATACTTGCATATTTTTATAAATTTAACGTGCACAGAACCAACGACCGTCCAAGGGCAAGTATAACTAATTTGACTGGTGCAACAGTCCTCTTCTATTATACATACATGTGCATATTACTAATGGACTTGAAATAAATTAAATTTTCTCAAAGAAATAAATATAGAGATTTAGAAAAAGGCTGAAGCAAGAATATTTCATAAATGAAGTCACAATAAAATAACAAACAAATTTGGTGTAATATTTTTCTGATGATAAAAATATGTTTTAGAATAAGTCTTGTTGAAGAATTATGGGAGGCATTTGATTGGAGTTTCCTTGAAAAAGGTGAATCGAATCACTCCAAATAAAGGACATTAAAGTGTATGTGAAGGCAATTCAATTTGTTCTCATCTATCATGTTCATAACATACTAGACGAATCTTGTGAATCATCAACTCAGGCTAAAAGATGATGAAAGACTTTTATTTTGATTCAAAGTGTCTTCCAATAAATTGCAATTGTTTACTATTAATATATTAAACTTATTGTTTGAATACTTTAAAGGAGCAGGTTTACATAACAGAAGAATTCTTTGCTGTGACATCTGCTACATAATGCAATGTTATTTCCACATGTCCTGGAATCCAAATGAAATGTCTTGCATTCATTCAGTAATTAATACACTAATTTAATAAGCTGAATGATGAGTTGACAGACCGTATTATCATTATTGTTATTGATAAAGATAGATAAATTGTAAAACTAGCTAGTATTGTAACACAATGTGCTAAGTGCTAATCAATGTGCCCCAACAATCATTTTTATAAGTGTATTTAATGAAAATCAAATAGTGCCACCTAAAAGATTTTAAATATCATTTAGAGACAAATATTCAAAAATAAGCCAATCCATCCTTTTCATAACATATATTATTCTGGTTAAGAGTTTGAAAACGATGGATTTTCTCTTAAAACTTCTTCTTAAGTTGCAATTATATGATAGGTGGTAAGAGCAACTATTTGAGACGAAGCTGGTTGGGTCTTCATAGATTTTTCAACCTACCTAAATAAGACAAGTTATTGAACATAAGATAAAATCAAAGATATAATATTTAATAAAATAATCTCGTTAGATGATCATATTTTGACAATCTTGCACCCGTAGTATATGTTAATATCAATATATTTTCTTTTGCTGTTAATGACATTATAAGCTTTTGCTTCTAGAACTGAGAGCTCCAACAGTCAGTGTAATTCCCTGGATTTGTCAGTGATCAATGATTGTGTATTTATCTTTGAGAGAAAGGCAAAATAAATCTATTCTTGACCACTTAATAATTCCTTTATCAGTGATCAATGATTGTGCATTTATCTTTGAGAGAAAGGCAAAATAAATCTATTCTTGACCACTTAAGAGTTTTAAAATGTAATAGAATTCCTTTATCTGATCATCAATTCTTATTTCAGAAATATTTTAAGGTTTCTCTGCTTTACCTTTAATATATTTAGCATTTACATTTCAAGGTAACTATTACTCAAAAATATAATACAAGACTTATCTGGGAAGCTGTGTATTTGAATTCCTTCCCATGCATATTTACATGAGAGGGATCATGTATAGGACAACTTGCTGCGAAGACAATACAATTGGTTTTGTTAACTGAAAAATCTAAACTCCAGACCTCTGATCATTTCCCTAGTGAATATAAAGCTTTCTGAACTGCTTAAGCTGTAATCTGAATACTTGGATCAGAAAAGCAGAAAAGAAAATCGAATGCATCGAACAAGAAAATATTAATCAGTGGAGGTCATTTATCATTTTAGAAGAAAAGGATTAAAGAATTCACATTCCACTTCAACAATTTTTGACTTACTTTAATCTAACTCTATCTCTATTTTTTTCTTCTCTATTTTTCTGATAAGAAGGATTAGGAGGAAAACAATTTTGAGTCATTTCTACAATATTACAAAAGAGATTTTTTTTTTTTTTTTTTTTTTACTTTAATCAATATTTTATATATACTACCTAAATTCACATTTCCCTTTGTTAAAAAATTATTATTATTATTATTATTATTATTATTATTATTATTATTATTATTATTATTATTATTATTGTTTTTTAAGTGAATTTTGTTTATAGAAATTTATGAGCCTGAAAAATGTTTCTTGGTTGTTGAAGAAAATTGATGAGAAATGTTCAGAATTTGAATCGGACGAAGAGAGATTCTTCGCACAACTTCTCACATCAAAGTTTCCTTCGGTGACTCTCAAAAAGTGGAGTGATGACGAATTAAAGGTAAATTGGGATTTAAACTTGGCTAATGTTAAGCAATTATTATTATTATATTATTATTATTATTATTATTATTATTATTATTATTATTATTAATATTATTATTATTATCATCATCATCATCATTATCTTCCTTTTTTTTCCCAAAACAGGGGGTAAGGTGCGTGACATGCATCGGAAAAGAGAAGTTGTAGAAAAATATGACACAAGTCGAAATGAAAGCCCAGCCTTACCCCTTCTATACCTATTAGTGAGAACTCGTCGCAGTCAGAAAATCCACCCTAGAGCTTCACGGGACAGCGACAGACCCTCACTATGGGCATACTGTCAGTAGGGTTCATCCCCTGGTCCAGGGGTGCCACAACCATACCCCCTTCACAGAAACCCCGCCATTCACTCCTATTATGCACCTTTATTCTCGCCTCGGCCAAACTCACATTTCTCTCCTTCAGACATTCGCTTACTGACTCAATCCACTTTTTCTTCGGTCCCCAAACGATCGATTCCCAACACAATCACCACTATACATCCGCTTAACCAACCGGCTGTCATTTCATCCTTTTCCACATGACCAAACCGATCTCAACGTACTTTCAATTTATTCTCTCATTACCCCTTCTTTCACACCACATAAACTCTTTAATATGCCTCTTTTATCAATTCTTATTTCACACCTAAACACCGCCCCTAAGATTGTCCATTGAACACATTGAACTTTAGATCTATACTTCTTATTCAGACCATAGTCTCACTATTATACATTAAACACAGGTAACAACCATACCCTCATGTAAACCATTAGCGCACTCAAGACTTAGCCCTTACATCCACGAACTATTTAATTGCACCAGACACCGTTCTGCCATTCACAACTTCCTACCACACTCTGCATCATCCGTTCCCTTCATCCAAACATAGATATCCATATATATATATATATATATATATATATATATATATATATATATATATATATATATATATATATATATATATATATATAATATATATATATTTAATTATATATATATATACAGATACTTGTTCCAGCTGCTCAATATCTAACATAATTTCACACTGAAGACTGTCATCGTCACTCCACAACCATAACCTTACTCTTATTCTACGTTTTTTTTTCAAACCCCTCCTTTTACACACCTGCCAAAATTTCTCTTACCATCGCTTCAACTCTCTTTCAGATCACCACACAACAACCAAATTCCATTGGCGATAAAAATAGGTAGGCACCCTTCCACTCACCTCGATTCTCCCATCATTTCAACACCGATTTCCATGCACACCCCCATCTCTAATCTCTATTCATAACCCCATCCATATACAAATTGATAACCAAGGAGACATAACACATCCTGCCTCACTCCGCTATTAATATTAAAACCAATCACTTTTTGACACCATTATTCATTACACACGCTCTTCACTATCAGCATACATACTTTGATTCCATTCGAAGGCTATCACGGACACCATTACTCATTTTCTGACAGTGAAATAGACATCATTATTAAATGTGTGCAGTTTTGAGAGACTTTGTTCCAAAACCTACAATTTATTTTCTGGAGTTGCTTTAGCTTCATTCATATGTTACAAAGAAAGATTTGATCCACACATCCTCTTACACTCCTAAACGCACCTTGTTCTTCACCAATTAGTCTTTCAGTCACTCGACGCACTCTTTCGACCAAAATACAGCATATATCTTCCCTTACAACATTCAATAAACTAATTCCCCTATCATTCCTACAGTTCCCCTTATTCTACCCCTTACCTAATATAAGGGTACTTATTACTGCCTCTCCCCAATCCCTCGGGACATATACCCTCCATAAGAACCGTTGGGACACAGCCGGCCCAGCAATCAATCCACCATGCGCCGTTTGGTCCTCAATTCGCCGGGGCTTTCACCATATACCTGCAGATTTATCCATTCTTCAACTTTTCTCACTCTACCATTACTCTGCTAGTGAATG
>JABUQX010015855.1:17500-18935 GCA_015478945.1 Trachelipus rathkii | reverse complement strand
AGTTATAGTATAAGTTATATATATATATATATAATATAGGTATATATATATATATATAGTATATTGATATATAGTATATATATATATACTAATATATATAATATTAATAAAGAATATATATATATATCATTATTATTATATATGATATTATACCCTATATATATATACTTTATAAGTGGCTTTGGGTGTATCAGACCAAGAATTTCTGACCATACTAACAAAATAGCATTTTTGTTAGTTTAATTTTCGTAGTCAATAAAATTAACTTTCCTCACTCCACTCACACCACCACTTGCAACACACACACACTCACTCACTCACACACTCACATGTATTCCTTTAATTTATTACTTTTTCTACCATTATTAATTAAAAAAGTATTGAAAAATATTAAAAAGGAAATTAAATTAAAATATCTTATGGGTAATTATTTTAAATATACTAATTTTAAACTTTAACAATACATATTTTGATATAAACAAATTCATAGTATTGTGTTTCGATGTAAAATATATCATATGCGATGTAATGTATATCATTATATCATATGAAGTAGTTTGACAAAAATTAAATCATAGGTCCGAGTATCAATATTTTGTACGCGATATGAAGTAGTTCCTTAACATTTCAGTTATTTATTAATGTTAATTTCAGGACTTTCTTCAAAGATTAAAATCTAAATTAAAAATTAACATTAGCAATTTATATAAGGTTTTAAGATTGATGGAATCGTGATTTTTTATATAATTTTTTTTTCCTGTGCATGTAAACCCGTATTTAATATAGTCACCATTGAACATTCTTTCTTCGCTAACGATTTCGACATTTTTTAAAAATCACTGATACAACACAGTCCCCAGATTATTATTAATTATGAACTCGGCCCAATAACTTTGGGAACATATCATCATCCGCCCTCTTATGGCCTTACGCAATGCTAGATCTCTTTACATTCAGAATATATTTTGACAGCTAGAATTTTTTTTTTTTTTTTTAATTTTGAGAAATTATTCCGCTTTCGTTTTTGCATTTGTGCTTACGAAACGTAAAAAATGCTCGAGTTTGCATTTGTTTTTGTCTAACTTAGCGCAAAATCGCAAGAAATGCTCACTAAACGTAAGGAATTTCCTTAATTCTGTAAGGTTGCTATTTCTCGTACAATTGCGGAATTTAGAAAGTGCTAGCAAAAAGTGTCCAAACAACCAACATATGTCGGCCCGCGGTCCCGGCTCAGGACCGTCTTGAATCCTCGCCATGAATGTTTCATCTCGACCCCTCACTTTAAAACGTCTTTGTCTTACACTTGGACTCAAACTCACCGCCCCGCAATCACAATAGCTGTAATATAAATTTGAATATCCATTTGTTGGTTTTTTATTCCATGTTTCTTCCCCAAAATCGACGGGCTCGGCATCACAACAAGGTGATTCCAAAC
>JABUQX010015855.1:0-12500 GCA_015478945.1 Trachelipus rathkii | reverse complement strand
TATCTATAATGATATTCACGTAAATACAGTTTGAACGGTTTAATTATGTATATATAGTATATATATTATATATATATATATATATATATATATATATATATTATATATATATTAATTATATATATTATATATATATATATATATATATATATACTATATATTATATATATATATAGGCTATATTATATATATATATTATAATATATATATATATATATATAATTGATAGATATTAATAAAGTACCCAAAAAAAAAACTGTTTCAATATTTTTATTCTTTTTCTAAATATTTTAGCCAAAACATAGTTCAAGATATAGTAGGTCAAATGCACTATATGACGAATCATGATTTTATTTTTCGTTTAGGTTTCTGATTATTTGGTCATAAATTCTTTTAAAGGGCATTTTCCGGTAAAAGAGAATTTACCCGATTGTAAACATTGATATATTATATTCTTATGCTAGTTGAGTCTATAGTCCTCTCTATAGAGGTTTTGTTTAGTGCGATTTTTGATTGATGTATGAAGTAATACAATTTAGTGCATGGTCTTTTTCTTATCAAGTGGACTTTACTTTGATTCTAGTGTACCAATTATAAAAAAACAATATTGTAACGGCTTGTTAGAAAATAATTCTTAAACTTTGAAAGTGAAGCGGAATTTGTCATTTGGATGCGGTTTGCTATTCCACTATAGGCAACTTCATTTATGGGCCCTAATTAAATATAACTTAACCCTTTACCCTAGTGTGTTTAAGAATATTGATTTTGTGATAGACTTATCCATCGTTACACGTTAACAGTCTGGTTAAATTCGAAGTAAATTCACGCATTTTTGTCGTGAATAGTAAGGCTATTTCCTTATAATTTTTCATCAGCATTTGAACTGTATAATTTTAATATTTTTTTTATTTTGGCTACATATTAATTTTAGTTAGGGTATGAGGTAATAGTTGAGATTAGCATCAATCTGAGTTAATTTTTTTTATCTCAATCATTATGTAGAGGAACTAAAAAAACAGGCTGCAAATCTGTCAATATAGCTAATATAATATATATATATATATATATATATATATATATGATATAATATTATATATATATATATATAAATATCTCATTATACCTATATATATATACCTATATATATATACCTTTGCCAAGATTTTTTTGTTAATATTTGGCTTAGCGATAAATTAAAGTGTTTATATGGGCGTTTAGAGGGGTGAACGGACCACCTTTATTATATATTCGTATTTGTATTTTCCTTACCCACTAATATAAAACTATTACGAAATTTTATAATGATAAATAAATTATTATCATTAAGTAAAATTAAATATAAACTTGAGAAATTATACGTAAAAGACGGAATTTTAAACAGGATGGTCCGAGGTCACCTCAATGGTGGTCCGCTTCACCCCTCAACGGTCAGGCTGAAGGCCGGCGTTATTCAACTTTTAATAAAACTTTTATTATTAGAATTACATTATTATTTTTTTGTGTGCTTATGCCGTACTATTAGGCGTGATTTTACAAAAAAAAAATTGTCCAAAAGTTGCAATTAGGGAGAGTCGGTGCAGAGACCACAGGTATACTAAAGTCGGTCCGGTACCCGGTCCCGACGCGCATATACGTTAATATATATATATTTATACCGTAAAATTGGGGTAAATGGTTACAACCCAGGGGAAAATAATAAAATGCCCAAATTTAATTTCAAAATTTATGGTATAATTGTTGTAAGTTATTATACATTTTGAAGCGGTGTATCTGTAGATTATAGCTTATTACATTTTTAGTTAATTAGAAAGTAATATAGATGTCTAAAATATGGTTAATATTTTTTTTGTTTCGGAGTAATTTTTTCATGGAATTTTGCTCTAAAAACTAAGGTTTCTACATTCAAGTTTTTATTCAGATAATTGCTCCAAACAAAGAAGGCAGTTGTAAAAATTATCTAGGTAAGCACTGATGATGTTAAAAATTAACAAAATATGGCTAGTGTAAGAAAAATGTCTAAAACTAAACCAGGGTAAAATGATAAGCTATTCAGGGGAAAATGATAAATGCCCCAAAAAAATTTTAATTTCAAAATTTATTCTACAAGGTTATAATTATTATACATGTTTTAATTCTTATCTGTATATCTATTGTCATCTCTACTTTTCCTGTAATAATAAGCACAAAGACAAAGAAATATAAACAGTAAGAAAAATGGGCTCCGATAACACTGCTTCAAACTGAATTATGTTGCTAATTTCTTTTTATTGCCAGTTTTAGATACAAATTTAAGGTTCATTCCAATAAATGTCTGGAATTTGTGATTATATGCAACATACTATATGTTAAATTAACAAAATAGGGTAAACTCTACTAAACATACAATAATACATAGCACATAAGATTTTACATACCACACCATCAGTCTTTTTTTTTTTTCTTTTTCTTGTAACATACTGCACCTCTATATTTTTAAAATTGCACCACACGGGATCTTGTACTCGTGATGTGAGGCGGGCGCAACGCTCGCAAGTATCGACTCCGATGTCGAAGGAACAGGTTCTCCAAGAACTGAGGACAAGTCCTACTAACAAGTACCAGAACAGATTGCTGCACACACGATTGGTAAGTGCGATGTCCGAGGCAGTTTGTCAGGGTGTATTGAAAGAAATCAACTTCTGTACTCTGCTTATTCACATCCAACGGTGCAGGCACTTGTACCTAACCAGATTTTCCTGCAAAGTAAAAAAGGCCGTCCCCCCCACCCCCTTTTGCTGTGCGATTGGATGGCATACAGAATTGCAGACAATTAGCTCTGCACCAAGTTTAGCAGAAATAGTTGTTCACCGGATGAAGCAATTTTTCCAAGAGACGCCAATATAAGAACTTCCAAACAATCAATATTGGCGTGATTGAGTATACCCCTACATGCCAATAGTTGAAGAGCCCGGCCCATCAAACAGGACCGAGTTGTCGTCATTGAGTGTAGGTGGCGTGGTCGTATTGTTGGCGACAGATGTTGATAGTGGTCCATTCTTTTTTACCAGCGAGGCTTATTGGGGATGTTTATCGCCAATTTCTTGAACTGACGTCTTTGGCGCTTACAGTGACTGGAGAGACGCTCCGCATTATCAATTAAGCTATACGAAATTCGTACTTTCATGCGACATGCGGCGCTCCAGCTCATATTCAGTTTTGTAGGTATTGGCTCGTGAACGCAGTTGTGGACACTTAGTATATGGAAAGCTCGGTGGTGCATTTATATAGAGTTCGTAGGAGATACATAACCTTGGCATCGCTTCGTGAATCCAGACCTAAATGCATTGGATTTCTTCTTGTTTGTCCACCATGAACATTTTGTTTATACAGCAACATTTGAAAGTCCCGAAGAATTAGGGCTCGCATAATCGCCATCTTGTGTCACAATTCGGCACACACACGGTATAATTGAACGTGTCCGCCAATCAAGGCGTCGCAGAATAGAGAGGCCTGTATTGCCGCTGTTGGTGCTCATTTTCAACATTTGCATTTGTTATAACCTTGGTGCACCATTGCTTCGTACTATTTTTGTTGTATATTTTCTCTGTGCTAGTAATGTTTGTATTATATAATTAAATACATTGAATGAATTGTTTAATTCTTCCCAAATTTAGTTTACTGTTTTATTGTAACTCTGTTTAAAGTAGGTGTTCATCACCTTGTGATCGTTGGAACTAGGCGTTTTTGGTGAGAAAGTTTTATTGAGACACAGTATTGATCGTTTATTATTTTATGCAAGAAATATCATACGTGGAATTTTTTTGCGATACTGCATTGTTTTTTATGATTATATATGTATATATTATATGATTAGTAACCCCATTCAATATATTTCTTCTACATGAAATATTTATATTATGCTTATAGTAATATTTCATATTATATTTACTATATTATATTATATATATATATATAAATATATATATATAATATATATATAATAATGATATATATATATATTATATATATATATATATATATTATATATATATATATTAGGATGTGCCGAATATGGGAAGTATTCGGTATTCGGCCTATTCGGCCAAATTGCCAATTTTCGGTATTCGGCTTTTTGCCGAGCTATTCGGGCCGAATATTTGAGCTTTATAAACAATAATTACTGTCAACATAGGGAAGTTATTTTCATTGTAAAACTTGAGAAATTATTAAGAAAATTTCCCAAAAAAAAAAATATAGCCAAAATTTTTGTAGCCAATATGGCGAAAATCTTTGCATTTGTCAGATTCTATAAGGGCCTTTGACATTTTTTCAATATTCCTAAAAATGAGGAATTCATTTAGTGATATCGGATTCAATGGACCAAACATGGTAGCTGGTAAAAGGGAGAGTGGCTTGCTATCATTTTCATGTTTTATTCAACATGTTGAAACTATGCATTCACGATTCAATATTTAACTGTCAGGAAGTCTGTTAAGTTGATATTATTATTGTACTGTGTGTCAAGAAGCAATATTATCCTCTGTGCTCATTTCCACGCATTCAAACAACGGCGCTGCAAAGGCCTAAAAACTCTTACAGTGCACGCTGAGATTTGTCTAAAGCATCATAAATTAGATTAAGAAAGGATAAAAACCCCCGGGTTTCTAGATGCTGTAACAGAACTTATGATATACCTTAAACGATTGTTTTGAACAAAAACTTCCCCGCTATCTAGCATATGACGCGCTGCTGGTGCAATAAAAAAATATTGACTGTTTTCAGTGGCAAAATTATCCATTTACTTGAGCCATTTGACACAATCACTAAAACAAGCATTAACGTGAAGTAACAGTCGCCCATGTGATTGCCGTTCAGTTTTAGCAATGTAATTGTCTCTTTGTTGCTTAAATTAAAGTGGGCAATTAAAGCAAAAGCTTGCAGTGGAAGTAATTACACTCGTTGAAGAGCTCTAAGAAAGTCCAGTGTAGAAAAAAAGACTTGATTCCAAGTTTCTATCTTGATAAATCTTTGTGTGTAAGCTAACTTCTTAGATCTTCTGTCTGGTCGATTTCAGCTAATTTTCTCATAACCTGAATCAGGATGAATGCAGTGATTGAGGTAGAAAAAATGTAATGGTCGCGTGTGAGTGCATGGAAGAAATGCATAGAAGAATTTTAGCTCCTGACCTCTTCTGCTGGATTCGGTGTAGTTGATTTTAACGTATGGGGGTGGCCTCGTCCCGTGTTTGGGTAACAGAGTGAAACGGCTGAATGTTGCTGCAATTCTTCTCCTAACTTCTTTAAATGAGGGATCAGTGTCTTTAAAGAAATTGTGGCATCAAAAATCGTCATACAGAAAAGCAAAGTGAGAGTGAAAAAAAGAAAGTCCCATTGTTCTGGTTTAGATGTGGCTAGAGTAAAATGCCAGTAAAAGGCTAGATAGAGATGGCAAGAGTGATTGT
Organism: Trachelipus rathkii; assembly: GCA_015478945.1. Lineage (NCBI taxonomy): Eukaryota > Metazoa > Arthropoda > Malacostraca > Isopoda > Trachelipodidae > Trachelipus > Trachelipus rathkii. The sequence goes on along the minus strand of JABUQX010015855.1, from coordinate 7,060 downwards.
GATAGTATAACACGGCATATAGCCCGTATTGTATAAATACATGAGCTATTTTGTAATATACATATATGCATAGTATATAGATAGACGAGTATTATATATATATATATAACGTAATATATCGTGAGATGATGTATGTACTAGATAGTGATGCTTCTCGTGAGTGTACGATTATACGGACGTATAATAGTAATATGACGGAGCTTATCTCGTAGAGTATCACTCGAGATTTATCACTAACGAAGGATTTCACGTTTGAGTAGAATATTGTAGAGATCTATCCGATGCGTCGCTGGTATATAGTTTCCTACTCTTGACGAGATGTGACTTGGAGCATTCGACATTTGGTGGATGTGGTCAATTGTGGCGAAAACCACTTGAGGGAAAGAGATGTATATAATGAAGTGAGAGTACCACATATGGGATATATTTGCGCTCCCTCGTTAATCTGCTCTAATGTCTTACTCGTCCGAAAGTGAAAGAATATTTAGAAACAGCCCGGAGAAACTATTTATGAAGCCACACTGAGATCACGGAAGCTCCGTGAAAAATGAGATACTCGTATGAGTGTGAGTCATCTGATTCGAGCTGGAAATGAAGTCTTAGTTTTAATATCTTTTTAACTAACGAAACTTTTCTCACATTTTCATTTAATTATTGTTTTTCTATGTGAATGGTTTGCTTATAGGTAAGAATATTTATTTACTTTTTGTTTTATTACTTGTATATAAAAAAAAAGTAAAATAAGTAAACTGGTAAAAAATGAGATTTTTCTTGGACGGGTTTCGCACTGTTATGATGTGGCTGATTTCCCCAGAAAATGTAATCGGCTTTTAATGCATATCACATCGCAATTTGCTGGATATTTTTTAACCTTTTTCAAGAGGGTCTATCACAATTACTGGTATATATATATTATAGTATAATATATATATTATATATATTATATAATATGATTATAGTATAATATAAAAGTATGTTGGGTAGAATTTATAGATATATATATATAAAAATATATATATAAGTATATATTATATATATATATATTGATAAGGTATATATAAGATATATATATTATATATATATATATATATATATATATATATATAATATATATTGGAATATATGAAGGGAGAGAAACAAATCGCAATGAAATGATTAATACATGTCTTTGATAGATATATGTTAAACATATAATACAAACTATGAAAAAAGAGTAATATGGGACCTACAATGGAATTGGAATAGAAGGATGGGTTAGTGTAGTGAATGTAAAACATACGATAGAAGTGGTTAGGTATAACTTTTCTCTTATTCGGTGGAGGACGATCTACTGTGCATAACGTCTGGGCATATCCCTCATCAAGCTCCAACATAGTCGGCCATCATATTGAATATCACTTGTCTCTGGGTAACGCCTTTACAATGAATTTGAGATCTTGAATGGAAGCGATTCCCACCCTGCTCATTTCACTAACCATCGTCCTAGTTATCGAAATTTTCTTAGGTGAGAATGTAATTAGTGCAACTTTATACTCATTCTACTCATTCTACATCCATGAACATGAAAACTGTCTAGCAGTTCTGTACAATGTTATCTGTGGTTCGTCCCGGGTTTTTTCCTTGATTCCCTACAAGAGAAATTCCTGTGCTCATCTGAAAAGAGAAAATCCCACGCTCTTGCGCGTCTAACACAGTCATTGTTGTAGCAAAGGCACATCACGCGGGAGAGTGTCCGTATTGTTTGTGGCCATTTAAATATCTCCAGAGCTTTTTTTCTTCTCGTCACTCAGACAGGGAAACTTTGAGCATATATAGCGGAAGCATTTCACTCATCATGGTCCATAGTGCCTTCCACCAAATTGTTTCATTCAAACCAGTTCTGTTCGCCCGGGGAGGAGCTACCGTTGTCGGTCATATGGCATGGGTACAGAGATGGAGAAGTTGTATTCTGTGCTGAGCCTATCTCTCTCATTGCAGATATGATACGATGTAACTCTCGCGCGTTTACCACAGCTCGTGATTTGTGACTGACGCTGTGTGAGAGGCTCGATGATAATGTTACGGTGGCCATATCTGTCCGTTTGTGATGGCTCGCACTCTCTCCTCCATAATTCGGCAGAGGCGCCAGATGCATGTATTCGCCATCCACCTATGAGCGTAAGGTTATGTGTTCGAAACCTGAGTCTGTTTGAGAGGCGAAGAATGTTTAACCATTTTGAAGGCATACAGGGCATATTTATCCCGCGCATCTGATTCATTGGATTACCGGGAGGAACGTATTAGTAGTTCGTCGAACCTCGAGAGAGAGTTCCATGATGGAATTTTTGCATACTCCTCGAGTCTCTCCAATCCGCGCGTACCTATGTTCGGCACGACATTAACCGACTACTGGAAGGCGTCGATCAGTTTACACCTGTTGCCGTTGTGATATTGATCGAAGAGACGCGGGAGTGAGAAGCGGGGAGAGTGACGTGAAGCTGGTTATGAGGGCCGGTACTCAAATCAAAGAGCCACCGTTAGCTTCGCTACATACTGAAGCGTGTCAATCTACCAGGCGCCACTCAGGTTCTCCCAGTCCGTAGTGATAGTGGGAGTTTGATGTCGCGAGTGAGAGGTAGTGAGGGAGCGATTATACCTTGCAGATTTCAGTTTCACATATACATGCAATGTTACAATCTGACCTGGATAGCGAGGCTCCGCAGCTCAGTCTCTGTTTATACCGCATCAATAATGCGTTTTACTCCTGTGCCATGGTCGCCATCAGTCATGCGGTTACTGTCTTACTACAGTATATCGAGCGTCGTGCTGAGGAATTCGGTAGACGATTAACTTAGCGTGGAGAAGATATTTTCATAGGCTCCACTGTACGAAAGACTCGTTCATGTTCAGACCTGTGTGATAAAGCAATATATCCGCAAGTATGAGATAGGCCAGTATTTCAAGATGGATTGATAGTGCGAGTAGGCTCGGAGGGTGTGTTCTATTGGCAATGCCAGTGAGGAGTCAGTTAGACGTCTGGATCACCCAATAGAAACCAGATTGGATTACTTCGTATGTCAGAACCAGTGTACGTTGCTAGCTGTACTCTTTCAGGATATTCGGAAGTAACATATACAACCTACGTAGTGCGCACATGAATTTTGTCATTCCTAGGGAATATGCATAAATAGGGATCCATGATTGCAAAACGGGATGTGATACTGCAAATCCGAGAATATATATGGGGGAAAAAAAAAATTTCAGCCTCTCAAAGCACCTCCGGATTACTATATATCTGCTACAGGAATTCATCCAATGAAAAATTCTCCACCTTTTTTTTGTTGACGGCAGACTGTTAAACGATCGGAGTTTTTTTCTTCTCGGTTTTGTTCCCTAAATGTGCACATGACCGAGGACGTTTGAAAATAACTATTCGGCCGAATAGCCGACAAAGTGATCTATGCGCGTCGAATGATTCGGTATTGTACCGGTGCCGGAATACTGTTATGCGCAGTCAGAATATCTCAGGTATGTGGCCGGGCTCGGGAATATTGGATTTCGGCTTTTATGTTCTGAAGTCGAGACGAGGCACATCCCTAATTATATCTTCTCGCCGAGGGATTATGATGTCGATCATATTAGATAAGCATCAGGAAGATCATATTGATTATATATCAGTATATAAGTGATCACACTCCCACACACTATATATGATAGCACCAGACCTATATAGGATCTCATTGTATCGATATATGTTAATCTGCAGTGATACCCTCTTACCTACTCACCTAGCCTCACACTGGATAAGCTGATGGTTTAGGCTAGCGTAGTAGGCTCTATATCACACAATAGAAGCTGGTAATATAATTAATAATCATCATTTCTTGTTTTCTCCAGACTGGGGTAAAGGTGCGTGAACGGATCCGGAAAAGAGAGTAGATACTTGACGCACACTCGTGACTAAGGAGCGCATGGCTCCTTTCATGCAAGACGAGATGGTATAGTTAATCCAGTTCTGGGCTCATCACGGCAGTTCCCACCCTCTAATATCCTCCATGAGTGGGTTAGTAATCCGCGAGAACCGGCGTTCGCAGTTCACGCGGGACAAGAGGAAGCTCACATAGCACTCCTCGTATGGATGCTGTCGCACTGTGAGAGACTCGAAAGCACGGCCATCCGTGGAGAACTCTCCACTATTTAAGCGCTCATAACCATGTATGAATCGCGGCTGTCGTAGTTTAGATGTTGCGCATGACTTGATCGCCCTGAATAACGCTCGGTCTTGGCACACGCGATACGATCCAATACATCTTCACCGCTTCAGTACAACCGTCCAGTATTATGTCTATGTGTGAACCATAATTTTAATCATTCTCGGCCTCTGCCAACTCACAGTTTCTCTCTCTCAAGACTCCTTACTTTGACTCAATTCAGCTTTTTCTTCGGTCTATATAGCCGGTCCGATTCCAAAACACTCCATCTGCCTTAGGAACCGACCTGTCAGTCTCATCCCACTCCCCCCGCGTTCGCCATTCCATGTTTCTTACCGGTAAATTTCAATATGATAATGAAGTGAGGATGGAATCGCTATAAAGTGTACTCCTTGTGCATCTCATCTTACTCCCTTCCCCCCTGTTACTCTCCCGCCTCCTTCTTTCGTCCTCCCCGACCGTTCTATAATCTTTACAAACCTTCTTCTTCACAACACATAACTACTCCCTAATTGCTACTTATACCCCCCCTCTATTATCAATTTTAGGCAATTTTTAAAAGTACTTACATCTCAGATTCGAACAGTCATTATAGTGAAATTAATAAATTCTTGATTTCAGTATCAACTTAACATTTCGCTTAAGATTGTACATCTGGAAATTGAACTTTAGATTACTATCTCTTATTCAGATCACATTCAGTCCTCAAGCTACTTATACCATTAACATAACGGTAACATACATATACCTCATGTAAGAAACCCTAGCGCACTCTCAAGACTTAGTCCCTTTACGGTGCTGACTCAGATTGGCGATTTAATTGCTCAACCAGCCATGTCTTTCTGCCCATTCACAATTTCCTACTACACTCGCATCATCCCTCCCTTTTCATTCAACATATTCCTATATATTTAAACTCGACACTTGTTCCAGCTGCTCACCAAATCAACAAACTTAACACCGAGGACTATTTTCACTCACAACGATAACCATAATCTTACTCTTATTTACGTTTAACTTAAAAACCCTTTCCTTTACATCACCCTTTTCTCAAATCTCTCTACTTGATTCTTCTCAACTCTTACAGATTAGCCTCCCAAAACCAAATCTTCTCAGCATATAATAAGGTAAGGGCACCCTCCAATCTCTTCCTTTCCCTCTATCATTCTTACACTCCCACTGCCTTCTAACATCCACCTTAAATCTTTCCTAACTCACATTAAATATACACAAATTGAATAAGCAAGGAGATATAACAAATTCCTTCCTCACTCTTTTATTAATATTAAATCAATATCAACTCCATTTACACTTAACACATGTTTAAGCTATGTCATACATACATATAGTGATGGACATGACATCCGCATACGCAATTGCGGAACATCCGCACCTAAATTGACTCCGCATACTCATCATCACTTAACGGCCATCCGGCATACCGCATCCTCTATTGAAATAATGAGATGTTTTTCTAACATTTGATTAAAGTACATATAAAAAATATTATTTAACATCTTTATCATGGGAGTTAATGGGAATAGTTGTAATTTTGGAATTCGATTTCTGTATATATTATATATTATATATATATAATATATATATATATATATATTATATATATATAATATATATATATATATATATTATATAGTATATATATAGTATATATAATATATTAACTATATAATAATATTATAAATATATATATTATATTATTTATATATTATATATAGATATATATATATATATATATATATATATATAATATAGTATTTATTATATATTATATATATATATTATATATTATATATATATTATATATAGTATATATATATTAATATAATTAAAAATTACCTTTTAACTGTTGGCTTTATCCCCTATGCAGGGGTTAACACGGGGGGACCAAGGAATCGAACTTGTACAGGCCGGCTAATCCCCAAACCAGGCGCTCACACGTGTTGCAGTCATGTTTTAATTATATATATAGTATATATTATATACTATATATATTAATATATATATACTATATATACTATATATTATATATATATATATATATATATATATATATATATTATATATATTTATATTATATTATATATATAATATATATATATATTATATATAATATAATATTATATTATATCATATATATATTTACTTTTAAGTTGCACAACCCGCAACGTAAATTATTGACAGAAGGATACCCCTAAAATGCTGTTGAATCTATTTTTTATTTAACTATTACGAAAAATCACATAATAATGACGTTCTTTAAATGTGCCGTTCAATTTTAACAGCTGATTGTTCTTGTTATGGACCATACTTCTTTCTATTTTAAGGAGCGTTTCTTCAAACAAAAATATGGACTTCCCATGGGATCACCTTTATCCGCCACTATGAGCAACTTTTCATTGAGGTTTTTGAGCAGAAGTTTATTTTTCATCATCACACACACAGGAATATCTTGTGGAAGACGATGGGCGAGTCATCACTGACATCTACCTTCAACGCACACATATTGACGCTTACACAAATTGGTATTCGGCGCATGCACTTTCAACTAAGATTGGAGTATTGGCGTCGCAAATTTTCAGGGCCTATAGGATTTGTAGCCCAGTCAGGATTGAAAAACAACTGAAAACGATCCGAGAGACTTTTTTGTTATTATACACTATCCTCTTCATATTTTTTTAGGGTCCATGTTAGGGAAAGGAGGACTTTTTACCAAGGACAAGAAGATCCTCTCACAGGACGAATTTATTTGAATATCCCCACTGATAACCACAATATCTATAAAATGTTACTCCCAGAACAAGTGGCTCCTGTCAAGAATGTCGTGAAATTGAAGGGACTATTACAACAGC
>JABUQX010015854.1:12500-27589 GCA_015478945.1 Trachelipus rathkii | reverse complement strand
GATATCTCATGCTAAACTATACATTATAATGGTTTAATAATGTTATATATGCTTATATACGAGATGATTACCCAATGAATGAGCAATAACAAGATTTGTGAGTAATAAAAAAACTAATACTATACCAACTAATTATGAGATAGTGTATATATATATATATTAAAACAGAAATTTGGAAGGAAAGAAGTAATAAAGAAATTATAATAATTATATTTCACAATTAAATAATTTGTTTATATAAAAACGAATAATATAAAAATAACAATTATAAAATATTATATTATATTATTTAAAGTGTGTCATTATACGACTCAACTCAATCAAGAATTCTTTCGCAATAACTTAATCTTTTTAATGATCTAGTATTTAACTATGATTAAGTAAACTAAAAGGTCATATCTGATACATAAATACATACCAAGCATATCTTAATCCCAAAATTTAATTTCATGCATGATCATTAGTTGATTTAAATTAATTCTATAATAAACAATCTTATTATTAAATCAAAATATAAATTTGAGATTCTATATAATAATAGTATACATTATTAGTTGTCAGCTCTGAGTATTGCTATAGTAATATAACCTACGAAGGAGCAGAGTTCGTAAGAACAAAAAAAATCGTCAATAATATTAACCTTGAAATAATCATTTATATATAATATTATATATATTATTTATATATAAACGACTCTTAATCTCGATCAGAACCTGTCGGTTTAAATATATTTATGTGTATTTTTATATACATCAATTTCTACTACCTATTTCACATACTATAATAAAATTGATACTATATAATTATAATATATATATAACTATATTATTATATTAATAATATATTATCAGTTAAGCTATTTTTATACTATACTAAGTTAATTAGTATATTAATATATTCGACGGTATATATAGTATATATATATATATTATTATATATAAAATTTATATTATTATATTACTATATATTATATATAATATATATATACTATTAATATGTTTTTTATTTTTTTTATTTTATATATATATATATATAATACTATATTATATCAGTAATATATATAATATATATAAATTATATATATATTATATATATATATAATAATATATGTAGTATGATTATGGGGTGGATTGAAAATCATTCGAATTAGAAAAAAATCTGCCCCCCCTGTATATGTCATTCCTTGCCGCGCCGCGATGACATAGCTGATATAGCTTATATATATAATTATAAATGTAAGCTGTCAGTATATGATCAGAACTAAATACAGAGTTAATAGATTGTTATATTGTTAACGTTAGAGACCGGTAAATTGTGATTATAACAGGGTAGGTGTTCTATCTCGCGTTGCTATTTATTAAATACGTAACGTACATGTACTAATTAAGTTCATAGGTGCCCATTAGAAAACAGTTTCAATGAATATCATGATATACTATATATTGGTGTATGATGAAATGACCTTTAAAGAGTACTATATATCTGATCAAAGATTGATAAGAGAAAAGAGTGAATGAGTATAGAGCTTACATATCCTACATACATATAAATAATATGTACATGTCTATGTAAGAATAAATAAAAAGAGTTTACATCAATTTTGATAAAGGAACTGTAGGCTAGAGTTTTTTTGAAGCAGTTGTTACCTCTCGACCGAGTTTAAGCCATCAGAAATATAAACTCATTATCTGTCACTGTATTTACTCTGTTACGTCTTCTACATCCTCAAGACGAGCAATTTGGATTTTTTTATGTTTTTTTGTTTGATAGCGCCTATTCATATTAACTAATGTATTTGTATAATTAAGACATCAACCTTATCTAGCGAGAGAGAATACTGAATACTTACTATTTAAATCGCGACGAATAGTTCCTTAATCCAATAACACTAGGAATGAAAACGTTTCAGAACGAGTTCCGATAGAAGCAGACGCATTCTCAAATGCTTCTTGAAAGCTTTATCGTCTGCGTACACATAGTAGACTCTCTTGTCCACACGTTTTACTTTCAAGTCAATACAAAGAACCAGCTTGCTGCAATCTTGTGCGTGTGATTAGCACGTGTAATAACGAGCGAGATGAGTATGTAGAAGTAAGTATATATATTCATGATGTTAGTAGATCTTTAATAGGTAAGGTGATAGTTTAGTTACTACGAATATAAGTAGTGTAGGATAAATGGTAGTAGATATATATATTATAGGTATAATAGAAACAGCTACGAGGTTGAATATCTAGCCTACGTATGTAACGACGTTATATATTGTAGATTATGAGGGAGCATAGTAGTTTTAGCTTAGTGCATGTATACTATGAGCATAGCTATAGTGAATAATGAGATAAGATTTTTCAGGTATAAGCGGAAATGAACCATTGAAGCATAATATATGATTTGATGATGTCTTAATGAGACTATACAATACATATGAGAAATAAACAAAGTAGGAAAAGTGAATGGTTAAGTTGAGTGATAGTATAAGGTTGAAGTTTAAATTTATTATAATACTTTTATAGTAATATAAGTATATATAATTATAGTATTAATGATATTAGTATATATATATATATACTATTATTAGTATATATATATATAATTTAATATATATATAATTATATATATATATATATAGGATAATATCATAATATATAAATATAGTATAATTAATATATATATATTATGACCTGAAAGGAGCGTAAAGTTAAGAGCTACTTCCGAGTAGTACACTTTGAGAAAGATCCTTGGGTACAAGAATCTCCTATCTTTTATTTATCTTATATTTTTTTTTTTATCAATTTATTTAAAATAAAAAAACCTCTATTTTTTTGCAGAGGGCTTTTTTTATTTTCAAGTTCACTTATCAATGGAATGCAAGGGTTGTAAGTGACATTAAATCTACAATTAATTAGAGTAATTTAGATTAGTATCCATATAGTCACAAGGTTTAACTGCGAGCAGTAAACTTATTTATTCATTATATTTTTTTAGTATCTTAATTGCTCATAGCTGCCCTATATATAATATATATATATAGATATATATATAATATATTATATATTACATATTTTATTTTTCTATTGTTTAATATTTTAACGAACCTATATATAAAAATAACTTTAATTAGTTATATTATATCTTATAATATATATATATAATATATATATATAATATAACCTGAACAATTTTTGCTCATAGTAGGTGAAAATCTACGGGTACTTGCAGAGAAAGTAAGCATGTAGAGCATGTTGGCAGCTTGGGCATGCACTAGAAGAATCTGGTCTTGAGAGCGTGCATGGGACAAAAAATTTGTGATCTCGAGAGCAGCTATTAGACAGTTACGTAAGGCGATTTTATTACTAGCTGTGCAAAAGTGAGTCTCCTAATCACGTGAGCATTAAATCTGGATGCAATTAAGCCTATTAGAGAATAAAACTCTGGAACGAAGACCTACTTTCTATTTTTGAACTTAATCCGTTAATATTGCACTTATGACTTATATTGTATCTCAAGAGATTACGATTTCTATATATGTACTTTAACAATAAATATATATACTTAGATTAAGCATTTAAATATAATCATAGACAGATGTGTATAATTTTCTTTTATATTCATAATAAATCATATTATGTATACACAAAATCTGCAGTGTATAATTGAATATAATAGTAGACTGTTGCTCTCACTCAATTACTCGCGTCGATCTGTTATTTAACCTTAATAATATATTAATCATAATATAAAGTTCCATAGTTAGTTGTTCATAAGAGTTGCTTGATAATCACAACAAGATCTCTTCATGAAGATGATTAGAAATGAGTGTTAGAATAGAAGTTCTTACTCTCATGAAAGAAATAGATTCTTTTAGTGATACGAACTATATATATATTAGGTATGTTGATCCGAATAGTGAGGAACATGCGGATTATACCACTAATTACCGTTAACTCTCTCGGCCTTACTAAGTTATCAGTTCAGTATACCGAATAATTCGGTTACCGAGTATAATCACTTCTGACTATTCGTATTTATTTAGCGAATGTTATTATTTCTCACATAATGGCGGTCATCCATTTAGGGATAAAATAAAGAAAACTTACATTGGTGATTATACAAAAAAAAGGTGAATGTTTAAATTGTTATTGTAAGCATACATATATAGTAATTCGGATTGCTGATTCCATATATACACTCGGATTTGCTGTATAATATACATCCCGTTTTCGTTGCAATCAATGTGAGTCCCTACTTTTGCATATTCCCAATGAGATGACAACAATCATGTGGCGCAATTACGTAGGCTGTATAAGTAATCGTTACCTTTACTCGCTATATCTTACAGTTTATGCATGCAAGTTTAATATGCGTCGAATATTGGCGGAAGTAATGTGGTAACTTTATTACGTCTACATTATACTGTGATGCCAATACCTGTGCACCTAGGAGTGAGTCTATCATACCATCTGATAAACTATGTTCACTGAATGAGTCCGTCATTTATATGACCTCAGGGTAAATGAACGTTTTTGAGTATGATATTATGATTTGTCAGTAAAGTTGATCCATTGAGCTTTTGGCTCGAGTAAGTAGCATGAATAATAATGTAATCTACTGGACCATGGCACAGTAGTAACATAACATTTTTTCGTAACAGAGAAGCAGAGCTCTGCGGGGCTCTCTTTCTCAGTCAGATGTGTAGCCTGTGATATTGCAGGAAGTTAATATATCAATGTGATACTACTATATATTAAATCATCGTACATATTATGGGTATACTCCCAGACATATCAGATGCTAGAGTGAGTGGAGCGTAATTATTAATTGAATATATTCCAGAGATATTGTCAGTTTAAAGGTGTATGTTATACACATAACTGTAACATGGTAATTTGCTTACAGGTTATCGCCATAGTTTAGTATCATCTCGGTACGGATGTAAGAAGATAGAGACTAGGTATTAGACAAAATATTGCAATAACAGTTATTATGTAAGTAGCGTACTTAATAGAGGTACAGGTTTAGATGGATGAGGAGATGGTATATATATAATTACTCTGTTTGACAAAAATACATTAGGTATAACAATTCAAACTTTAATATTTGTGTAGTTTTAAAGCAATAAATATCCCTGCTTGCCTGTTGTATTGGGACACTCGAGCTGAGCAAAGGATAACTGGACCAAAAAGAGTTAGACCACTGAAGATAAATCGTTGTACGTCATTAGTGACCAGGTGATACTCGTACGTAAACACTTTTAACAATAGAAAAATACATCATTTCCCCCACTTACACATAAAACTATTGGTTATTGATGAAATCAATTGTTGAAGTGCCTAGGACCATGTATGGTGAACTGCTTCGTCTATAAATGTTTAACGTATACCTGTTGATCTAGTAAGTTAATTGAGAAGAAAAAAGCTGGGATTTTTGATGGCCCACAAATACGGGACACTTCCTCCGTTGATGCTGCCTTGCTACAACAATGCTGTGTTCAGGGCAATGAGCGTGGTAATCTTTTTCAGATGTAGACACAGTAATATTTTTCGGGACAGGAAAAGCTAGAGAATAACATCCATATAACATTGTAGTCAAGTAAGTGACTAGAATAGTTTTCTATCATTAAATTCATGGGTAGATCGTTAGAATAGAGAGTGATTTAAGAGTTGCCACCTACTTTATAAACCACTCCGTACCTAAGAAAATCCGATAACCTAGGGCAAGTGCGCTTTAGCAACAGGACCTTGCGTGTTCAGTGTGTGCGATTGAGACTGCTGGGTCATCGAGAGCTAAAGTTCTGGAAGGACTACCAGGGTAAGGTGGGATATCAATTATGATGGCCGACTATTGTGGAGCTTGATGAGGGATATTCCATGAGAGGCTATCTGCATAGTGATCGTCTACGAAGATAAAGTTACTAGATCCAGAGCTAAGTATTTGTGTTTTATATTAATGACAGAAACCATGACATTACACTGAACTATACTATACATTAAGATCGTCACCTGATTAACTACTTTTTAACTCATAGTTGTTGTTTACTGAGAGGTTTAAACATAGTCTACAATCAGACTAGATGTATGCGATCTCATACGCGATTTGTTCTCTCTACTCATATCACAGGCAAGATTACATCAGCATGCCTTCATAGTATCGTTCAGTCTTTTTGCCTATAGTACGAATGGAACTGAACAATCATTAGTTAATGATAGCTATCAATTGTTTAACTACCTAAAACCGAACGAAATGGAATAACTAATTCAAATAATAAGATAATTTGAAAAATATTAGTATCAATATCTTAATATTAATATATATATAATAGATTAAAAAGTGATAATAATAAGATAATATATATCCTATATAAAGCAACGTCTATATATAGTCACGTTAATTCCGACTATATATATACTCTATATATTATATACTAGTAAACGTATAAGCTTATTTAGTCGCGAATATTGTTCTATAGAGAGAGTAAATATGGAACTACACAACGAGCGATCTATAAATTTTCAGTCTTTAGGATGCTGTTTTTAACAAAGACGTAATATTTAATCATGTGATATATGCAAAAACGATTACATTTTTGATATCAGCACACTCACACAAGAGGAAAGATAATCAATTGAGCGAACTTCTGTCCAAGATAACTCTAATGAGATTTTACCACAGTGTTTATATTCACAATTAATATAAAATTAGAATAAATAGCATTTAACTCTTAATGATATTATGGCAAATCCACTGTACATATTTAAAAAATAAATTAAATGATAAAAAATGTTAATAGGAGTTAAAAAAGTTAACGATATTAAACTAAACTTCATTTGAATAGTTCTTAGCGTATAAAATCAGAGAAGCAGACAGTATCTCCGTTTCATGGATAACCATTTTCTTGGGCTCTATAAAATACTTACATATATTAGCTCTTATTCACACAGTATGTTATTACTCAAAACGACGCTAGACTAATCTTTGTAGATGGTGCTGAAAAATTGTATTTTTATTATATCAGTTTCATTAGTCGTATATTTTTCTAGAGTTCTTAAGAAATAACTATTACTTTCCTCGAGTGGCTACCCATTGAAGGAATATCTATATTATCTCAGCTAGTAAATATAGAGTGTCAAAACTTATATATTTAGTAATGTCTAGAGTTCTTGCGTAGGTAGCGCTCTTTTTCTTTATGATATCATATCTTAGCTTCTAGTTTATAGTGAATGAGCTTTCTTGTCACCTCACTTTCTTTTCGTTGTATGGACAATATCTGATCTCTACAATTCTAAAAAATCATATCATTAAAGAAGTATAAAGTGGAACCTCAGTTTCACTTTCTCTCCTCTACTAGTGTGAAATCTATTTACAAATTTATTTCTTTATTAGCAGATCGTATGTAGAGATGTAGGAGTTTCAGTAGTCTAAGGCCCGTAACCACCCTCCCCCCCGCAAGAAATGAAAAAGATCATTTTCGCACATCGAATTCATCATCAGCAAAAGGAATCAGTGAGCTAATATTTATGTTGTTATTTAGCAATGCAATTGTCTCTCTCAATGCCCTCACTACGACGACTATTTTGATATACTGATTTATTGATCTAATGCTTCGAATTAATTGAACTCGCAACGATAGTAACAGTAGTGCTCCCTACAGCATATCAAGATTATCACATAAGGTAAACTATTTAGAAAGTCTTTTTCTTACCTTACTTTCTTAAGTTACTTCAACGAGCTTTATTTATTTCCAACTGACTTGCTTTAATAGCTTTTAGTTTAAAGTGAGATATAAATTCGCTAACTATAGAAGAGGTGACACATTGGTCGACTGTTACTTCTATGCTGTTAAATATATGTTTTATGTTACTGATTCTAAATGGCTCAAGTGTAGAGATGGTTATTAATCTTTTTTTAATCAACTCCGACAACAATAATTCCATTATGATCTGAAGCACAATTAGCGACATACACTAAACATAGCATAAAAAAACAGATGAGCAAGTAATCTAGAGCAAACAACGTTATACACTGCCATTTATAGCTAATAATAATCTTATTTGAAATAAGAGCATAATAATTAAAAGCAAATGCATTGCATCTGAAGAGAGTGATCAACTCAGTATCATAGTAGTCTGAACGAATCAATATAGAAAACGACTTTCTAAGTTATTTAGTGTGATATATAATCTTTGTGATGAATAGCTACTCTTAGCTTTGCGTTTCAAGCTAATTTTTAGCAACATGTCCTCTACTTTGCATTCTCTAGTCAAACATATACTCTCGTCTTAGTCTTGAATCGATATGCTATCATCATAGTGTAGCTCCTGAATCTTCTCTTCTCGATGATTTGATCGCTCGTCATCGTGGGTGTAAATGTGAAACTGAAGGTTTCACTCTCTTCACCTCTTAATTGGCATTCGTGTTTCTAAAGTCAATCTCTTCTCTCTCTCTGCTTGCTCGTGCATCAGATATCTCGTCACACAAGTAAAAGACAAAGTGTAGCGAGGAAAAGAACAGTACCATTATCTGACGATGTGAAATATGTTACATACAAATAGTAATAATAGCTCTACATAGTACGAATACTATTTACTCTCATATAAATAAACAAATGTATAAGTTGCCCTACTTGTATGACAGTAGATATAGCTATATAGATAATTATACTCCAAAGTTAGAAATGAGTAATGAACTAAGCCACGATCGAGATTAATAGGACAATAGCTGTTATGAATTGCAGAACAGGTCAAATTAGTCTAGCCAAATAGATTTGTACACTTTCAGACATCCACTCTCCAGCCCCAAATGCTGTTCTACAATTTGACATTTTTTAAAAAATGTGTCCGACAATTTTGACAGTAAATTTTTTTGTTATCTATATCGAATTAATCATATATTACTTTCGACTATATCATAATTGACATGAATTTTTTTTTGTTTTTTTTTTTTATATCAGTCGAAAAGAGTAGAAGAAAGTGAAAGAATTGTTAGAACAGGAGGAAATATTTTATATGAAGCCTCATAGCCGCAACCCTCGGGATGGCATAGTGCATGAAAGGCTGCTCAGAGACTCCGCGAAGATGTGATCTGTACGGTGTTAGTTAACTCTACTAGTGCTTTATCAACATCCAGAGGTTTGAGTCTACTCTGAGACTCCAGCCTATCTTGAGAATCATTTTGAGTGTTCAGTTGTGAGTCGTCTTGTCGTGTTTCATCATGCGTAACTGCTCCTGTTACGTGGGTTGATGGAAATCGTCCGCGTAGATTCCTATTTCACTCTTCTGGCTTCTCACTACCTCTATTTGTCGTTATAGCTATGAACACTGCGTAGACATGAAATTCTATGGACGGGGTATTTCCGCAGTTGATTATTGATTTACTGATTATTCCAAAAAATGTAATCTCAGAGTTTTTATACTGATAATCACCATCGCTACTGATGTGAGAATGTTGAATAGTAGACACAGGATTTGTAAGAATATTAGTATTTTTACGTTGTTTTCAAGTCTATCACAATTATATTGGTAGATATATAATTATATTAGTGTATATATATTAATTATATCATATTATATAGTATATTTAATATCAGATATATATATATTATAGGTATATATATATATATATATATAATATTATAATTATATATTATATAATAGAATATTATATATATATATTAATATATATATATATAATATAATACTATATTATATTATATATATATATATAATAATATATTATAAATATATATTGGGATATATGAGCTGAAGAGAATCATAATTCGCATATGACAAATTAACTGTCTCCAATTAATGACGATTTTAACTCATTGAAAATATATATCATACTATGAGAATTAAATCGAATGCGATATATATAATATCAAATCCAATGGACTTATTCAAGAACCTTTCAATTGATTTTAGTAATGAAGAGTGATACCAGTGACATACTCAAGCAATATGTGATAACATTCACACATTCGTCGATCAGCCAAATGCTGTCAGACCAAATATCTCTATCGACTCGCATAATTGAGTGATCGAACATATCTTTCGTCCAACGATCGCTCGCAATTCTCCTACAAAATGTGCGGTGCGATATCAATTATTTGCATCATGCCTCGTGTAGAACTCTATAGTTCCCGATAGATGCCCAGCAGTAACAGTCTTGCTATTTGCCATATTGAAATAACTTCGAAATGCAGAAAAGTACTCGATCAATTAGAATGCAATAATAAATATCACCGACACATCCCTATAAAAAAGTTGTGGTATCTCTCAAGAAATTTTCTTTGGTGGAATGTAAGAGTTTAGTTGTCCAACTTTCACTACGTCTATCTACATCCATTTGAATATTGAACTGATCTAGCATGATTAATGTATATTCTTGTATTTACTAATTGTTTAGATGTTTCTTCTAGTGTCTTTCTTAATTTCCACCATGTAAAAATCTTAGTACATCTGAAAAAGCATTCTTCACACTCGCATTCTTTGCCTCTTTTAAACACTCAAGGGTCATTGTTATGTAGCAAAGGCAGCAATATCGAGGAGTTGTCCAGGTATTTTTGGCCTATTCAATATATATAATTTCTAGTGCTTTTTTAACTTATTTCACTATCAGACTCAGTATAAATCTAGTGATTGAAATTGAAACTCTCTATAAGTGTGCAGAGAAGATGACAAGCTCTTAAACATCACGTCGGATGCGAGGGCTATCTCTCATCTAAATTTTTTTGTTTCATCTAATGCAATATCTAATCATAAGTTTTGTGCAGTGATAGAAAGTGCACGCGGATCATTTAACTTAATTAGGGTGAGAATTGATAGTCCTCTGATTAAACCCTTTTGATAAGCAACCGAGTGTAGTTTATTCCGCTACTCAGTACATAAATAGCTTCTCTTTGTGTCACCCTTGAATGAGTCTCTCAGGTTTCACCTCGTGCTGAGATTATACTGCTTTTCTCATTTGTTTTTCCTCTTTTCGACTCGCTCGATCGCTCTCAAATAAAATAGTAACGGAGTGACTAGGCGAAAAATAATGTATCGTCCGCGGCGTTAAACTGAGATCGTCCTTGAGCAATAAACCACATCTGCACGAATCTCTTAAATTATATTCTATACATTTACTTGAGCTGTGACATTAAAACCTTAGTAAAGTTACCATCCATATGTCCTGATTCAATTGCTATAGCTCATTATCCAAATAACTGTTATTATATTGATATTTAGTGACTAATTAGCTCTCCATCTCTCATCCCTACCGATACCCATCTAGGAATACACGTACAGCTAACTACTATGTACTTGCAGTTGTCATTAAAACTAATTACACACTTTAATAACTGCTCTTGATTATAAGGTGCAAGTAAACAGTCGCCAGACGTCACCTGCTATTACTGAGTACTATATGCTGGAGTCCATAGCGAGTAGTTGGCCTACGTAACTTCACTGCTAATACTCACTAGAAGATTATACTCATTACTGACTGAAGAGGCTATCCTTACCGCAAGCCTCTTATATATATATATATACTCTCTATATACCTAATTAAGTACTTCTCTGTATCGAGTTAATAATGTACTCCTATGTGCCACTTGGTCCAGTAGTCAATATTTTCTATGCTAAAACTCTCTGAAATAAGCCTCAGATCAAGGCCATCATTGCGAAGTAAGAACTCTCGATCAAAGCAGTTAGGAAGCGACTTATTCAATAGCGAGAGTGTTGATACTGTTCTCATGATTCTCATCCAACTAGTTCCTGATAAACCGATAAAAGCTGAGACTATTATCTCTAGCGTAGAAACACATAAGACTATGTACGTATTCTGCTCAGTTTATGCATTGATGTTCATAGTTTTTTATGTCGAATGCTAAGACTACGAAGTTCTTCCTACTTTCGACACCTTAATGCTGAAAATTGCTCTACTCTTCATTGCAGGCTACTGTTGACCTTGAGAGAGGCTAACACCCAACTCTTCTCTCTATCTCTATCGAGTCTATGGGATAAACTTTGAAGAGTGCTTGCTCTTTATTAGTCCGCTACTATCAGCGCCATGAGATAGTCATTATGTGCGACACTTGTGAAATTGCTAATAACTGGTATCAGGCTTATCCCTTATTAGAGTTTTTACACGCGGTATACGACCCTCAAGCATTATGTAGCCTGCTCCAGTTGCCAGACAATGGTTAGAATCAAGCCTTAGGTAATATGCAAACAGTAAGAAATTCACATTATTTGCATTCTGAATAAAACTGTGTGCTGTATTGCTAGAATTTACAAGCTCAAATTCTCTCGAACAAAAACGAACGCTCATATGCAGTAATATTCATGAGTGCACTACTATTGATTTGGTATGGCATAAAGGGCAGTGCAATTTCGAATATATATTCTGCTACAAATATTTGCATTACTTCTAAGAAAAATCGTCTCCATCGACTCTCTGTCATGTTTACCATAGTGGAATCCCAGACTAGTACGAGTATTCATTTATAAATTATCTTTACCAACGACTATAATATGTGTCATCGACCTTCTCGCAACGTGAGTCTAAGTCTTACTTTGTATCCGACACAAGTATCGTAGTCCGAATTTGCCTACACTGCATTGTAATTCTGAGCTTCGTCCTGCCTATACATATAACTTCCGGTATTGAGGTGTCTAATTGCGCCGCAAAATCAATTTAGTCTATTCCTCTTTTCTCCCAAGCAGTTATGCAAAGGTAGGAGGCGAACAATTGTCATAAATTACCTTATAGTTCTAGTGGTTGAGGAATATCCTTTGTTAGTTCAAGACCATTTGCTGAGGATATACTAACTTTAGGAGTCCCCTAATTCACGGCATTTTACGCTGACTGGTTATACGCAGCGACGCGCAATAATTGAAGGCTTTATGAACAGGCACGTATTCGGTGAGTACTATCCACACCACTTCGCAGACTGTCTGTCCTTTTTCACACAAGTACCGTAGTTTCCTCTACCTTCCGACTTTACTTCCTCTCTGCCTTCAAAATTCAGTCGATTTGGTCTAATTGTTGACAAACATAGCATTCCTTTTTCCTCCAAAGCAGTTATCAAAGGTAGGGAGGCGAACCAATTGTCATAAATACTATATAGTTCTAGTGTTGAGAAATATCCTTTGTTAGTTCAAGAACATATGCTTAGGATATATTATTATATATATATATATATATATATATATTATATATATATATATATATATATATATATACTATATATATATATATATATATATATATATATATTAATATATACTATATATATATTTATATTATATATATATATAGTATATAATACGGTATATGTATATAATAATACTAACATATAGTTATGATAATTATAATACTATATATATTATATATATATATATATTTTAATAGTATATATATTAATATATATATATATAGTATATAATATATATAATATAACTATATATATATCTAATAATCATATTATAATATAATAATTATATAGTATATATAATATAAGAGTAGTGAATTTAGTCTAATACCATTTATTTAATTATTTATTTATTATTATAATTTGAATTCTTTCTTGAATTTATATAATACAGATTTAATAGCGTATTCCTTCATTTTTTATATATATTTGTATGTATGTAGACATTTATTTATTTATTTATTTATTTTTTTATTTAATTACTTATTTTTTAAATTTATTTGTTTATTTTTATAGCGTTTAGACCTCAAGGGCTTTTTCCTTATTTCGAGGATGATGACTTCTGTACAATATTTCTATCTGGGAATCACACCCTAGACCTTTGTCACACAAGTCTGATTCGTTATAATATATACTATTCTCAGAGAACATTCTGGAAAGCAAATCAAAAATGAATTTGAAGTCACACTATTATGAAGTCATGCTTAGAACACGTTTTAAGAAGTAATTTCAAGAATGCATTTGAAACCGCACGAGTCCGATTCGTTAACACATACGCCATACCTAGAATACATTCTTGAAAGCAATTTCAAGAAAAACATTTCAAGTCACAAGAGTCCGTTACGTTATCACATACGCAATTCTCAGAAAATGCTGTCGAAAGCAACTCCAATAACGCATTTGAACGATTAAATTTGAGTACTTTTTATGAAGTTGTGTTCAATGTAGTTTTTATTTTTGCTTTTATCAACAGTAACTTTGTTTACTCAATTGTTCTGTAATATAAAACCTTTTATGCCTATGTAAAATATAGCTTTATTAAGGTACTTATTTTCATGCCGTTGCAAAATATAGCTTTATTTATAGCACTTTATTTTTTCAATTCATTTATTACCAACGTATTGTTCGTATGTATTATACACATCGCTTTGTATGTAATATATATGTATATTGTTTAAGATATACATAATTAACTGCTTTCAATAAAGTTATAAGCAATATATTACGTCTATCTCAAATTGTAACTTTATATTTTTCTACAAGTTTTCAATGGCAACCTTCTAGAACCCCCCATTCCATCTCCCTCGTTATTTCAAGCAGAAAATTCCCCCTCCCCCAATTCACTTTATTAGATCGTATCAAAATTGAAGTTAGGTTGAGCAGCCGGTTTTACGATTTTCTTATAACTCCCTTTTTTTATCAAGCGTTTACCTTTTTATGGCTCACAAGACATTAAATTTCTTTTCACGAAGGATTTACTAATTTGTTGCTAATGCATAAATTAAAGGTCTCTAATAGGTAGTAAAATTCAATCTATAACATAAAACACTTAAGTGGATTATAATATTTGTATGTAGACTTAAAAAACACTAAAATTACACAAAGATTATTTTCAATATATTTAATTTATTTATTCGTTAATGTATGTAATACTAAATACTTATTTATTTAATCAATAATTGATTAAATAATTTAATCTAATATATGTTTAACTTATTTTAATTATTTTTATAATATATATATATATATATATATATATATATGAAGCACACTGTATATATATATATATATATATATATATATATATATATAATATAAATATAATATATTAATATATATATATATATATATATATATATATATTATATATATATATATATATCATATTTATTAATATATA
>JABUQX010015854.1:0-7500 GCA_015478945.1 Trachelipus rathkii | reverse complement strand
ATCTGAGAGAGAGTTTAAGAGGATAGGTAGAGAGAATTTGGCAGTGTGTGTAAAAAGGAGGGGTTTGAAAGCAAACGTAGATAAGATTAAGGTTATGGTTGTGAGTGAGGACAGTTTCCGGTGTGAAGTTAGTGGTTAAAAATGGTGAGCAAACTGGAACGTGTCTGGAGTTTCGATATATAGTAATATATATTATATATATATAGTATATTATATATATTATATATATATATATATATATATTATATATATATATATATATATATATATATATATATATACTATTAAAGATCAGCCACCCATACCAGACGAAATAAAATCTGGTATTCTTAGAAACTTATCTATATATATATTATATATTATATATATATATATAATATAATATATATATATATATATATATATATATATATATATTAATAGTATATATATATATATATTTATATATATAATATATATATATAACATGTGAATTTATGGCTTCATATAGATAGTTAAAATAAAATAAAGATATTTATTTATATAATGATTATAAAATGAAGTAAACATATATAGTTTTAATTATTTAATCAATATTGATTAAAAAATAAATATTAGTATAATACATTATCGAATACAATAAATTAATAAATTGAAAAATATTTTGTGTAATTTATTTTTTTTTTAAGTCTACATTACAAATATTATAATCCACTTTAAGAGTTTTATGTTATAGATTGAATTTTTACTACCTATAGAGACCTCTTAAATTTATGCATTAGCACAAATTAGTAAATCCTTCGTGAACAAGAAATTAATGTCTTGTGAGCCATTAAAAAGGTAAACGCTTAGATTAAAAAAGGGGAGTTATAAGAAAATCGTAAAACCGGCCTGCTCAACTAACTTCAATTTTGATACGATCTAATAAAGTGAATTGGGGCGGGAAGCGGGAATTCTTCTGCTTGAAATAACGAGGGAGATGGAATGCGGGATTTGCTAGAAGGTTGCCATTGAAACTTGTTAGCAAAAATATTATAAGTAATTTTTTCAGATAGACGTTAATAAATTTGCTTATTAACTTTATTGAAAGCAGTTAATTTGTATATTGCTTAAACAATATAACATATATATTACATACAAGCGATGTGATAAATACATACAGAACAATACGTATTGGTAATAACATGATTGAAAAATAAACGTGCTATAAATAAAGCTATATTTTGCAACGGCATGAAAATAGTACCTTAATAAAACTATATTTTACATAGGTATAAAAGGCTTTATATTACAGAACAATTGATGTTAAACAAAGTTACTGTTGGATAAAGCAAAATAAAACTACATGAAAACTTCAGAAAGCTACTCAAGTTTAATCGTTCAATGCGTTATTGGAGCTGCTTTCGGGACAACATTTTACTGAAAATTGCCGTATGTGATAACGTTTAACGACCCTTGTGACTTCAAATGTTCTTGAGAATTGCTTTCAGAATGTATTCTAAGTATGGCGTATGTGTTAACGAATCGGACTCGTGCGGACTTCATAATAGTGTGACGTCACAGACATTCCTTAAATTGCTTTCAGGAATGTTCTCTGAGAATAGTTTATATTATAACGAATCGCTGATGTGAGACAACAGGTCTAGGGTCTGTGATTCCCCAGATGAGGAATATTGTACAGAAGTCCATCATCCTCGATTATAGGAAAAAGCCCTTGAGTCTAAACGTATAAAAATAAACAAATAAAATATAATAAACAAATAAATATTAATAAATAAATAAATAAAATAAATTTAAATAAATAACTAAATAAGTAAATAAATAAATAAATAAATAAGTAAAATAAATAAATAAATAAAAATAAATAAATGCCAATTACTACAAATATAATATTAAAAATAAAGGACATTTATTGTCTCCTGAATCAATCAAAGAAAGATTCAAAATATAAGTATTACATTTAACTAATTAAATAAACCTATTAAAGTAAATTAAATAAAATAAAAATTCACAAATCTAAATAAACAAATATAACAATAAAATAAAAATATTTACAATGTGTTTAGAAAACGTACTATAACAATAACTACATAACAAAAATTTAAAAAAAAATACCTTATATAAATAAATAAATTAATTAAATATAAATTAAATGAATATATAACATTACTAATTAATTGAAAAACTAAATAAAAAAATAATATTAAATACATTCTTGAAGTTATGTGCATATCCCAAGAAAGTAGTCGAAGTACTCTTGGAAACGTTTATTTTAAAGGTTGTACTAAAAAAAAAAATGAAAAAAAAAGAGCAAGTCAGTTAGTTTTTTTAAGAGGCTTTTTTTTTTTTTTTTTAAATTTCTGAGAACAATGGACAAAAAAACTTCACACTAACAAACTTTCTATTCAGATAAAAGACAAAATACATTTCCTTCTCAAACAAGCATAATGAGGATTAATGATGAAAGAAAAACAGAAAAAAAAAAAGAAAAGAAGGAAAAAATAAAGAGATTTGACAAAGAAAATGATAAACGCATTAAACATACTGCACTCACGCCAAGACCTAAAAAATATGGATGTTAAGAGACGTGAAGGTTAACAAATATTACGCTGCTAGAGAGAAGAGCGACGGAGATGACGAGCAGAGAGAGAGGGAGAGAGCAGACGAGAGAGAGAGAGAACGGAAGAGAGAGAGAGAGAGAGACGAGACGGAGAGAGAGAGAGAGCAGAATATAAAACAATAAAATGGAAAATAAAATAGTAATGCAAATAAATTTGGAGGAATTTAATAAAAAATTATAATGAAGAAGAAAAACTCAATAAAATATAGAAAATTATTGAACATATATGTAAAATTTAAATTACATACAGTAAAACATCTAGCGTATTTAAAAAAAAAAATTGTAAAAGGAACAACGTATTTTTGATTGATATTAATTTAAAATTATATAATATTATATATATATATATTATACATATGTATATTGAATGCATATATTGCATAGCTGTATATTATTTATTTCTATCTATTAAATATATATATATACTATATATATATATATATTTGGCTGTGTGGGGCTGGCTTCACCTCCTATTACCATTCTCTCCCTTGCGAAAGAAGCTAGAATTCAATAGCAGAGAATTTTTATCCCAGCAGTTTGTGCAGGCACATATCTATTATAGGGTATGAATATTTTCATTTTTTGAACAAATGTATGAAATTTTGTGGTATTGTTTCCGCTGCGTTTAAAGACTGGCTTGCTCTGTTGATAAACACGAGGTGCTCTGTTGAAGACTTAAGAAATGACATGCTATTTTTACATAGCTATTTAAAATGGTTCGGGGGAAAAAAATTAACCAGTACCTGAGATTACTACCAGGCAGACAGACATACAAGAGAGTAAGGGCAATTTGTTATGTTACGTTGCGATTCTCTTTATGGAATAAATTGCCGATAGGCATGATATGCATATCTAATGCTAACAATTTATGTTTCAGGATCATGGCCCTATAATTAATAAAAGTTAACAATTAACATGTTTAATTGCTGTATGTGTCAAAAAGAATGGTAATTGTTATGTATGAACAGCATGTTCTTTCAAATTCTGTATTTCGTGAATTAGTTATAATTTTCTTGATGCTAGAATTTATATATATAATTAATATATATATAATATGAATATATATTATATACTATATACTATATATATATAATATATATATATATAAATATATATATATATATATATAATATATATATTATATATATATATATAATATAATATATAAATATATATATATATATATATATATATATATATATATATATTTATATACAGATATAGACATATACATATATATGTAAAGATATCTCCCTTGATTATATATATATATATATATATATATATATAAAATTGATAATAAAATCAGTTTTTATTTTAATGGTTTCTTTAGATGTAAAAAATATAGTTTAATTTTGAATAATAATAAATAATAATTAATAATAATAATAAATACAAATAATAATAATAATAAATATATTAATAATAATAAATAATATAATAATAATATAATAAATAATAATAATAATAATAAAATAATAATATAAAAATAAGGTTTTAAAATAAAAAAATCTAAGTAGCAAACTGGGACCTATATTTATTGCAATTTTTTACGCTATTTAAAGAATAAGATTGAAGTTTATGCATATTAAAAATTTGAGACTTCTTAATTAAAGCGATGAAGCGGATTATATAATATATAATTATATATTATATATATATTAATATATATATATATATATATATTAGAATATATATATATATATATATATATTATGATTATATATATATTATATATACTTATATATTATATATAATATATATAATATATAATATATATATTATATATATTATATTATATATATCATATATATACTATACTATATATATATATATACTATATATATTATTTATTATTTTCAATCTATATGACATCAATTATTTTATATAATATTACATGTACTTTATTTCATTTTAAATATTTAGATTATATTATTATTTATGTTAAAAATGAATTAATTATCGGTTTAGTCTAATAAATTAATGAGTAACATTATTGTCTTAATTGCCGATATGATTTTCACAATTGGGTTGAGCGACAGAATTCATGGCAGGAGCGGTTAGGTTCGATTGGTCCTCAGAGATCCTAGGTTTGGTTCATCATCTTTGGAGGAGTTCGCCTCTTAAAATAGTGGCAATGCCCTTGAGGTTGAAGTTTTAAATAAAAAAAAGGCGTCTTTTTAAGATATTTAATTATTATTAAGATTACCACTGTTATATATAATATATATATATATAATTATATGATATGTATATATATATATAATATATATTATATATATATATATACTATATATATATATATAATATATATATATATATTATTATTATATATATATATATATATATTATATATATCTATATATATATATATATATATATATATATATATATTATATCACTATCAACTCTACTATATATATATATATATATATATATATAGTATATACTATATATAATATATTATACTATATATATATATTTATATTATATATATTAATATATATATATATTATATATTAATATATATTAATACTTATACTATATATATATAATATATATAATTTTTATATTATATATATATATATATATAATATATACTATATATATATATATTATATATTATTATATATATATATATATAATATATATATATATATACTATATAATATATAGTATATATATATTATATACCGTATATATATATTTTCATTTATATATATGAAGATGAGAATATTAGGACACTTTAAATACCAAAAGAATATAGGTGTTTTATTATGCTATTGAAATAAATGTAATGAATTAGAGCTACAGAACTGTACAACTACAGAACACCGACTAGCAACGACTTTACATTTTACAGTCCATTCAAGGCTAGTCTGTTAAAAAGATGAACTATACAACTGTAGAATTTAATAACCACAGAACATCGACTAGCAAAGACTTTACATTTTACAGTCCATTCAAGTCTGGTCTATTAAAAAGAACTATACAACTGCAGAACTGCATAACCACAGAACAGCGACTACCAAAGAGTTTATACTTTACAATCCATTCAAAGCTTGTCTGTTAAGTGTTTGTTGTTTTAGGGTATATGCCATATTTAATGTGATAGATGTGTTCACCGTCTTAAAACAGATATGTTCAATGCAGTAAATTTTTAAAATTGTTTTAAATCTGTTTAGTGTTGTTAATTAAGGAATTATTTTACCTTTTTCAAAGTGATAGATGAGATTACTTCCTTTAAACAGATTTGTTCAGAGAAATAAATCAGGATGTTGTTATATGGTTGCTAAGCGTTGTTGGTGGATATTTTGAATTATTTAATGTGACATACGAGCTTGTTCTCTTAGAACAGATTTATTTCTAAGCAGTAAGCATCATAGTTGATATAAGTTCGTTCATTGTTGTTGGTTGATATTATTTGTCTTATCTAGTGCAACAAAAATTTCACCGCCTTAAAACGGATACGTTTTCAACAGTAGAAATCGAAATCATTATCCGATTATTTAATGTAGACAACATGAGTTTGCTCTTTTTCAGCAGAAATACTATCTATTCTCTAAGCAATCACCATTATCAACTGTATACAATCAAGTTCCTTCACATTCCATGTTCACTTCATATTTTTGTGCGTTTGTTGTAAAGCATTCTCATCTTCAAACCATAAAAAACGGAATACGTTTTTAACACAGTAGACATCTAAGTTCAATTATCCGACTTATTTAATGTGACATGAGATTTGCTCTTTATAGAAATCTATTTCTAAGCAGCACACATCACTGTTACAATACGTTCGTTCAGTGCTGTTCCATGCTGATATTATTTGTCGTATTTATAGTAACAGAAATTTCACCGTCTTAAAACGGATACGTTTTCAACAGTAGACATCGAAGTCATTATCCGATTATTTAATGTGACATGAGTTTGCTCCTTTAGAACATACTATTTCTAAGCAGTACACATCACAGTTACAATAGTTTGTTCATGTTGTTCATTGATATTATTTGTCATATTTATGTGTTCATACAGAAATTTCACCGTCTATACGAACAGATACATTAGGAAACGATAATGGCTCCTGAACCTAATTTAAGATGTATAGGCTACTTTATACTTTATATCTTATATTTTATTAATGATTTCACTTTTCCTAGTTCATTAATTAATGTCTATTAATGGAATAAAATAAAGATTGATTAGAAGCTCAAAAATCATTATCCTTAAAAAGATGGATATCTAATTATTTCTAATAAATCAAGTATGTCGATGTTCACTATTTCATAAGAAAGACTATTTTCACTTTTCAATTTATATTTTTACGGAGATAGAAAATACGAACATAATAATAAATAATAATAATAATAATAATAATTAATATAACTATAAATATAATAATAATAATAATAATAATAATATCATATTGGATAATAATAATAATCAATAATCAATAATTATTCTTAATAATTATGTTTGTATAAAAATAAATAAATAAGACGGAAATCATAATAAATTATAATCACAATAATTCTAGTAGTTTAAAATTATTATACTAATAATATATATATAATAACACACACACACAATAATAAACATAATAATAAACATAATTATAATAATCAATAATAATAATAATAATAATAACTAATTATAATACATAACATTAATAATAATAAATAAATAATATAATAATAAATAATAATTAATAATAATAAATAATAATAATAATCAATAATAATTAATTAATAATAATTATAATTATTAATCAATATCAATAATAATAATAACTCAAAAACAGCATTTATTTCAAGAGAACAAATACGTAGACTTATAAAATGTAACCCAAACAATCAAGATATATAAAAAAAAAGATTTACATATAACAACACACTTATCTCTTT
>JABUQX010015853.1:0-23881 GCA_015478945.1 Trachelipus rathkii | reverse complement strand
AAAATCACAAGAGTGGCCTCACATCGAACGATGTGTATATGAGGTGTATATATATAGTTATATATATACTATATATTATATATATATTATATATATATTTATATTTGAAGTTTTTAGGTATTGCTCTCGAAATTCTGAAAAGAACACTTTGTATTAATAATAGAGCAAGTTTTGGAGTATTTATTGACGGTGCTACAGAGTAGATAGTTATAAACCAGTGCTATGTATTGAGGTGCTTACAGGTTACGCCCAGTGTTAAGGCAGTGGCCGACCAGATTCTGTCAGACACGAGAGGTATTAATAAAAAAATATTCTATAGAATATACATGATAATAAAATACATGATAAATAATGATATAATAAATAAAAGTTACTTTAACAAAAACATTTGGCCTACATGGTCATACTCTAATTCAATGACAGTGTCCCAATATATACAAAAGCTAATTGGGCATAGCGTTTGTTACTGGAGCCCCTGAGAGAGCATGGCATTGGTTTAATGCTGATCCAAGGCTAGCTGACCGTGGAATATAGCTTAAATATAGATGAGAAAATTTATATAAAAATTTGGCCCGTAAATATTCACCTAACTCATGAGGTTACTAGTAGGCCTACTCATTACAGATATTATTTACATTTCAAAATATCTCATATTTACCCAAATGGCACTTCACCACTAAAAAGTCAATAAACTTGCTGTTAATGCCAATATTACGATTGGATTAACCGAAAAATAATAGATTTAAGGCAGATCATGCACGCGTATATCGTACAAGAAGAAATTGGCGTTAGAATGAAAAATGCATAGAGGCCATGTACAAGTAGTATCAAAGTTTTGGTAGTAGTTATTTTAATTTCGAATTTGCGAAATGAGTGCAGGTCACATATTACGTATTTACAATTTAAGATTTGCACGGTATTTGGAAACTGACTTCACAAGGATCCGGCCGTGCTAAAGGCACGTACGTTAATCCAAATAGCGCCGACGGCATCGAACTATGCTACCTTGTCGATTTTGTGGGTATCCGAACATGGTAGTGGACAGGAAATTACGATTTCGGAGCGCCCGAAAAAACACACGGTAGATCGGGCGGTCGGAACTACCTGCAGGGTGTCACAAAAACGTAGGAGTCAGCCCAGGGTGAGGAGTGGAGGTAAAGACATCATGAAGCGCGACAATGGCAGGAAGCCGGGCAAGGAATGACGCGATGACCGTTGCAGGGTGGGAGGTCTGAACTGCAGCCCCGGTACGTATTGGTGTGTTGGACGAGGAGAGGAGGAGTAGAGGAGGCTAGAGAAGAAGGATCAGGGAAGAAGGCGGGGGAGGGCGAGCCGGGGAGGGGGAGAGGATAAAAGGAAGGAGGAGGATATGAAGAGAGACGAGATACACAGTGTAAAACGACGAATAGTTGAAGAGGAGGATTGAACAAAAGGTAACAGCGTCAAGGTCGTCGAGACAGCGCAAGAGTAATCGCCTCGAAAGAAAGCAGTGCTAATTAAGGCTGGTCGATTGGAAACGCTTCTGTACGTAGTGGAACGCTGAAGATCGGTGAGAATATTCGTCCTTCCTAAGTTAATCACAGGACAAGGGTCCGTCCGTCTCTAGGGTTGAGAGAGCAGCGTGCGGTGGCGTCATGCTCGAACGAAGAATGAGATGCCGAGGAAGAGCATAGAGTCACCATTAGGGCACTATCCAGGAATATGCAATTGGGTGCCCGAGAGGAGCTTGGTCTCACACGAACGAAACACCAAGCGTGCCTCAAGCGAAAGGAGAATGAAGCAAGACGATCGGCTGTTAGAAGGAGAGACACAAGACACCCAAACCTTGCTAGAAACGAAGAGGAGAAAAGGACCGTGAGACAAAGTCACAGGGAAGAACGAACAGCCAGAGCACATACCTAATCAGCAGACGAAACCAGTCATGCAGATCCTACTTTAAGCGACACAATACAGAATGTCACAGCATTACGAAGTCGCGGAGCTTAGGAGAGCACGGTCAAGTCCAATTTTCCGGGTTGAGGATGGCTCAGAAAGAGAAGCCTTTAGCTTGACGGCTTGGATTGGAAACAGAGAGGGTAGGAGGGAAAAAGGTCGAAATGCCCTAGAAGGTATATTTCATGAGAATTACGACTGTGAATCTTCTTTGACCAAGAATGATTCATCGAAATCTCTCATAAAAGGATTCAAAAGGTCTACCTTGGGCCGTGTTGTGTGACCAGAAAGCGAACACCAAAGCGCGAAATACCATGGAGCCAGAAGCTTTTAGCTATGGATCTCCGCCGTTGTGGCGACAGAGAGAGGGATAACCTCGGTCCATCGTGAGTGAAACGATCTATGCACGTAAGAATGTATTTCCTACCGCGGGAGGGAGGCAGGGGTCCAACGATGTCGATGTGAACGTTTTCAAAGCGTTCCAGGGGGTAAGAAAGTGACTAGCGGGGACTTGGTGTGCGTTTACCTTATTAGAACGCTGGCGGGAGACAAGTTGCCGACACAAGTTGCTACTGTGCGGCATTCAGATCAGGCCACACAAATGGGCAGCAACCGTTTTTTCCTCAATGCCAGGGTGGGGAAGCGAGTGAAGATTGAGGAAGACAGCCTTATCGGACGAATGCAGGTCGAGGACGAGGAGATCCGCTGAGAGGACATCGCTCGCACACGGTCGAGACTCGACACCTCGGCCGTGGGAAGCCACTCCAGCTGAGAGAAAAGTCGTTGTGGAACTTGCAGAATTCCTTCGCGGTATAGTCTGGCACGTTGCCATAGCGTAATGTAGGTCGATGCTTGTAAGGCTGAAATCGCAAACCGGTCGCTCGATATTCACTGCGGGAGAGCGGTCCAGCAGTGAGTTGTCGACACTGCATTCGACACTGAAATATGTTTGACAGTCAGTGGTAAACTGCGACATACTCATTATATAATTATATTATACTAATAACTTACGATTGTAAAAATTATTAATAGCTATATTATGCTTTATTAGTAGTGAGTCTATATAAACTTCTTTGTGTAATATTCACTGTTTTATTTATATTATTCACCACTATTGACTTATTATTAAACATTCATTATAACTATTAAATATTTGATCTGTGATAAGCATTTACAGATATCACACCATTCACGAAAAAGAGTATAATGTAGATTATGAAGGGGCTTCGGGCACTTGCCACAGTTGGAGAGATTTGAAATTGTCTTTATGAGACACTCAACAGACTTGTTTGGAAAACGCAGCTTCACCTTTCTACAATGTTTTATATATTTATTTCTTCATTATAATTTTATTTCTGTATTCAATAATTCATATTCCGAAATTGCTAAAAATGATGTTGTTAAATTTTGAAGCTCCTCGAACCAGATTACAAATGAAATAAATTTTAAATGGTTCTATGTAGTTCTAAATCCCGATATTGCATTTTTTTTTTCTTTCAAGTTATTGCAGCTACCTTGAATCTTTTCTTCATCTCTCTCTTCTCCTCTCTCTCTCTCTCTCTTCTCAAAAAATATTGTTTAACCACTTCTTGCGCATAGATTATCAGACATTTCATTTCTTCAATAAATCACTCAGGACTAATCCACTTTCAACTTTCACTCTCTCCTCTGGCCCTTTCTCGATTTTTCCGCTTTCTGGTTTTCCAATGCTTCACACTCGGAACCGGCTTTCGAATCCATATTATATACTATATATATAATTTATACTATATATATAATATACTATTATACTAATATATATCTATCTATATAACTATATATATTATATATAATATAGTATACGTAATATAATATATTAGATATTTATATATAAGATATATATTATATATATAACTAGATATATAATATAGCTTATAATATACCTATATATATATATATATACTACTAATATATATTAATAATCTATTTTATAAGCAGTTGACTCCACGAGCAAAAAACTCTATATTAATAAAAATACAATGTATCGTATATTTTATAATTTTAGCCTAAGGTAAATCAAAATTTAAATTTTGCGGAACCTAAAAACCCCTATAACCTAACCAAACTTAACCCATCAATTACCTACCCTAATACTTCACACCTTGGTTTCAAAACACTGCTCATTAACATTGTTACCAATGAAAAATTTTATTAATAAGTAAATATTATTATATTAATATATCATAATCTACAACTACATCTAATAATAATATAATTATCTTAAAATCTTTGGTAGTTGTTGAGTTTATTGTATGCATATTCAAATGATATTTTTTTTAAAAAATTAATTATTTTTAAATAAATAAAATTTAAATTACTATTTAGATAAAAATAAAAAAAAATCAAACTATATATATAAAAAAAAAATTAAAAAAAAAAAAAAACAGAGAAATACACTATATACCATACATATCAAAAAATATTATATAATAGATTTGCATCATAAGTATAAAAACAATAACTAACAAGTTATAAGCAAAAATAACTAAAAACAATTATAAATACCGCATACAATCATTTACACAAAGCAAAATTACAATAAATGAACTGTCACTCTTCACCGATGCTTTAACAGAGTTCTATTTTGGGGACTCTGTTCAATAATATATATACAAAATAAATATTACACAAAAAGAAAGAAAAAAAAAAAAAAAAAAAGCAACCCACATGCACAAGAAAAAAAAAAAAAAAACAACTATAGAATGCCTTACCTACAAAGACAATACTATCTTTCAAGAAAAAATAAGAGAAAAAAAGAAAAAAAAAAAAACGACTTAAGAAATGAGTCGTAAAATTTAATAATTCCCCCCCCAAAAAAAAACACATAGACTCAATTCGTGAATGCATTGTAATGGAATTCATTCAAGCGAGAAATACATTTTTTATCAACCCCCCAAAACCCCACATGTTACGGTACGATAAAACAAAAGGAAAAGTTAGTATGTATCAATAGTTCTAAAAAATCCAAAATTTAGAGGGGGGAGAGAAATGAAAGGGTTAGAAACAGAAAGCTTCAGTACTAAATAAACAACATCAGCATTAAAGTATAGTTGTGAAACTATGATAGGTGGTGCATTACGGCGAGTGATAGCAATCTTACATAATAGTTTTATATTAATCATTATATATCTATTATACTTACTATAATCACTACTATAGATTAATAACTATAACACATATCATAATACTATAATTAATTATTCAGCTTTACCAGAATTACCTCAAATCATTGGATTAGGTCACGAATATATGATACTATATATTTTCATATATAGGCCCTAATACATATATATATACACTGGGGCGCCGCCAGAGAAGCCTGACAATCTAAGGGGGGGCAGATTTATTTTTTTTTATTGTTTTTAAATCTCGACTGTTCACAGGAAAAAGAGATGAACTACGCTATATATAATACCAATACTAATAAAGTATATATTATATATATAATTATATATATTATATATATATATTTTCATGGTTTTCTTTATTAGTTGTTTACGAGTGTGTGTTCACATACCTATATAATATCGTTTCCATCATAGATACTCATACATTACACACACAGAATATTACAAGGTTAAATTTGGAAATTATAGTATGTTAGACTAACACATTGTATCAATAGTGCTGGTTATTTTGTTCAAGTAATGAGCAAAATCTATTTTCAAGTTTGTACTAGGGGAATTCAAATTTATATTGATACTAATGTTATAATTGGAATGACTAATTCCTTAATGTCAGTCAGAAGATTTAATTGGAAAAGACCGTGACGCTAAGGTAATATATGATTTTTTAAAGTTACTTGAATCACAAAGTAAAACTAACACCCAAACATATTATTTCCGTCGGTTGCCGACAATTTGGAGCTTTGGTTGGGCCGAACCTCAGAAACAATCAAGAACAATCCTTTTTTTCGGATTTAAATTTTGCTATTTAAATCTTAGGCAAGCAACCACAATGGATATCTTCCTTACTTTCTTTTTTCCCAATTCTGTTATAAATACATCGTCACCTTCGTTGTGTTTCTATTTTTTTCTACCACTTTTTCTATGTGAACCATGAATGCAACATTCCTTTTAAATATCGATCGTTTAGCGAATAAGGTTACCATTCAGCTTATACCAGTTTTCCACTCTTCTTGCATAACTACTACCTAGTGGTTAGATAAACGTATATATAATCCACAACTGGATAAGTTAACAATAGATCTTCCCATAATTGTGAAGTCGTTAATACTGAGTGGAAGCTATAAGAATTTTATAAAATTGCTTGTAAACAACTGTGGAAAAGCGCAATTAGTTTTTAGGTGTAGTATTCACTCATATTTATAGGACACATATTTTCGTTAAAATATTATCACTAATCTAACCTTACTGGTCTACCCATCTGATTCGTTCGATAAGATTGAACCATAGCTTTCTGCCTTCACTTTCAACGTTCTCAATTATCTTATGTATATACTACGTATAGATTGTATATAGGTTATGATTTTCAATATTTTCATTGTTTATTTTCGTTTATATAGTCGTTAAATTCATTTTATAAATCTCATTGAGCGAGTGGATGTCTAAAATAGAAGCGAAGATAGGGAAATGTTGGTATTCTGCTTGTCACTGTCCGAAAATCGATATGTGACATAGAAGCATCACGAAATACATGTGCTCTATGGAATGGTATCGTTTAATTAAATAACAAGAAAATTCTGTAAATATCCATATATTATAATCTCACACGAAACTACCTAGAAATTTGAATCGTTTTGCATAAAAAAATAATTTTTGCATCTAAAAAAAATTAAATTCTGCAAGTTACTACATACACTTAGCACGTGGTAAATAGCTGCTTGAAAAAGAACGCGACATGTTTATTTATCTCAGTTGTTTTATTGGTACAATATATTTCTAATTAGCTTCTTCAACTCGACTGGTGACCTCTTCCAGCATAGATAGTTTTAGTATTTGAGAAATAGTTCATAATCGACAGGCTCAAACGTAAAGATGAAGGAATAATTGCGGCCATGATAACTAAGCACTAAAAATGAAATTTAGGCAGATTCCCTGTTGCTGCGAATAAGATTGAAAACTGGCGTAGCTGTTCCTAGTGGGCCTTAGTAATACAGTTATCTATCTTACGAAATTATGATTAGACTCACAAGTTTCCAAACAGATAATACTGATAATTTAATACGTAGTGAATAATTAAAACTTATCTCAAAAACAAAAATTAGCTCTGATTAGGACTTGTATTTTGAGGGACAATTTTGTTTTCGCATACATCCTACCTATATCCTTGATCGTTTAAAGTGAACAAACATAAACCTGATTATGTTAAATTCTTTCCACTTCTGGGTCCACTAAGTACTTCGAAATAAATTCGTATAAGGCACATGAATTCCAAGTCATTAACAATAGCATACATATTAAGCGATGAAGAAGATTAATTGGAAAAAATTTGAGGCTACTTGGCGATAATCTCGAATTTGCGTTATTATTTTCTGTAACTCCATTTTCTACCATTATGGCACAACTAAAAGTTCAAATTGTAAAATTAT
Organism: Trachelipus rathkii; assembly: GCA_015478945.1. Lineage (NCBI taxonomy): Eukaryota > Metazoa > Arthropoda > Malacostraca > Isopoda > Trachelipodidae > Trachelipus > Trachelipus rathkii. The sequence continues at coordinate 16,359 of JABUQX010015853.1, read as the reverse complement.
CCAAACAGATTTACGCGCAAATTTATAAAAAATAAGTAAGTAACCGATTCTCTGGATTAAAGTTCAATAAAAAGTGCGTATTCTGCTTTGTTTTCAGACTTTTTGAATTTTTTGAGAAAGTTTGAGTAAAGGAATAAAACCTTAAAAATTCTGTCTATATGTATGGATAGATTCACATTGCAAAAAGTGTGTGTTACTTGAAACAGATAACTGACTTTCACAAAACCCACAGAAAACATAAGAACATCAGCTCTCTAACCGCTAAGTGACATAAATATTAAATATTATCACTATATAATATATTACTAAGAATTGAATCTAAAAATAATGTTTTATTAGTAGCCCAAATTAGGTTGAGTTGAAATTTATAATTAAAAAATATGATAGCTGCTCAATTCTGTTAATTTTCTTCTCGTTTCCCTGACATGATTAAATATTTTGTGCATCGTAGCACACACACAAAAATCTATATCTTTCATTTAACTTGATTGTTAGGAATGCACTTCAGGTAAGCACAGCGATCACAATCACCAGGCTTCAACTGCTGAAAATTTGTACAAATCCGAGAGCACACGAATAATTATCCGTATTCTTTTTGTTCTTAAGTACTGCCCTCGACGCTACCTCTCTTAAACTTAGCACGATCAATTCATCAACCCCAGCAAGACTCCCCCAAAGTTGAAAGATTATTCAGGCAAACAAACACTATTTTTTTCCGCATAAAGTTTAATTAAACAAGTGATTCCCGAGCGACACAAGCACAAGCTTCCCACATTAAACTTTAAAATAATCTTGTTCCACAATGCAATAAATGCCACTAAAAATGTTTAAGGTTTCAAAACATAAACTGATTAAAATTTGTTCATTTCTCGACATTAATGTCCGCCTGCATAACCCGCGGAGCGAATCCAATCTTGCTCCTAAACTGAATTATATTAAAAATGATGATATCATCACCTTGCGTCACTCGTGTGTTGCTAAATCCGAGTTGGAAACTAATTTTCTAATTTTAATTTTTCGACAAATTGCGTGTTCTGAACTCTAATACATCTTAAAATGGTTAAGTAGGCATTTTATGAAACAAACCCCCAAAGAAGTAAAAAATGTAAAACCCTCTTTTGACATTATCACGCGCATAGTATGTAAGTCTGGACATAGAGAAAAAACTCAAAAAACAACGACAATGCTCACTTATAAGTCCAGAGTAGTTATCTTCTTGTTTAACTTCTTTTTATGCATGACATTATAATTCCAAACTCTGTTGAAATCTGATAATATAAAACCGCAAAAATATTGTAAATTGAATAGAATTTTTTATTTTCACAATTTCGTATTATACCGCAATTAACATTTAATCATCTGAAATCTTGCCATATTTTGCCATCGTCAGCTAACAAAACAAATAAAGAAAGGTCGTCTAAACATGTTCACATTCACTCATTTAACAGTAATTGTGCATATATTGTAAATTAAGTGGAAATTAATATCTTTACGACTATCATTATAAAAACAAAAAAATATCAAAACAAATTGTGAGTACATACTTGTCCTTATATATTTGAAACAGTTTTAGCTTTATTTATTGTATCATTAAAACAACTTAACAATAAAAAAATTTGTGTCTCCATTGATTTCTTTGGCAATATCCCAAATTTACAAACACGATTTTCAACAGTTGCGTTCTACGCAGAAGCGGGCTTTTTCATTGTTATACAGGCTGCCGACAATCACTTGCGGCGAACGGCATTCAAGCACTTGCATTTTGCTTGACAACTAAATAATAACCACTTGAATGGCTCGCAGTTACCAATCATTCAATGTAAGCACTGGTTGATTGTTCTTCAAGCTGTTCATATTTAAGATCTTTGACCAGTAAAATCTTGATAATTGATCACTAAAGTTTTGCGATATGTGCTAACATTAAACTTAGTGTAACGAAAATTTATCCATTGTCGATATAAATTTAACAAAATAATACTCTCTCTCTCTCTCTCTTTTAAAACTTACTCTTCAAACGAAGATAGCCTGTGCATATGATATATTTATTACTAAGTTTATTGTTAATTTTAACTTTTATATATATAATATAATACTATATATAATATTCATAATATTATATATAAGGGTTATATATATAGTATATTTATATATTATATATTCCATCAGGTACATAACCATTCTAAATCATATTCTGGTCTAACTAGTAATATTTAGGAAAAGAAATCACAATTCATATTAAATTTCAATAATTAATAATAATAATAATTGGGACACTTTTCAAAGTAGTTTCCTATTAAATACTTATTTATTTCAAAGTAAGAGGGCCAGATCCAATATTGGGATTTTGGAACCCATTTTAGCGCCCCACCTAAACATGAACATAAATTCTTAATTTTCAGACAATTTTGCATTAGAAAAAAGAAGCAAACCGCAGCTTTTTCTCACCTCTAGAACGTCATTTTCGAGTCATGTTTTGTTCTGTGTATGTAGTGCATTGTTTCGGCGTTTTACATATTATTCGAACCTAATTTTTGATATTTTTTTTCATGGTTCAATTTTCAAAATTGTCTGATATATATAATTAACTCAAACTTGAAATTATACATGGATTGGTCTAGTTACGCAACAAAATCCATTAGACTAACCGTTTTTTGATTGTTTGGAAAATTTGTGCTCCAGGCAATGTCGATTTCAAAACGCGGTACTTACTTGTTTTTTTTTAATTGCTGAGCACAATTTTCCACAAATCAAACAAACTATATGTGCATTTTGTGCGGGAATAAGACCCATCTCATTATTATTCAAACGTTGAAAGTACCATTTCAAAAAAAAATTGTCAGTGAAGTTGATACAAGGAAATATTGTCAATAATTAACGAGTTCTGCAAAACCATCGACACCGCGCGAAAACAATCAATCAATGATACAAGACTACAGAAAAACACTGAATAATGAGCGATTCTATGAGGTCAAAAATAAAAAAATAGGGCAGGTTTTAGCCTTTTTCCAACATTCTAAAATTGTTGAAAAATTAAGGTTCAAAATATGTTATGGCTCCATTGTCTCCGTGAATGTCGGTGGGAGTCTAAATGGGGGTCAAAATCCCCATATTGAGATTCTCCCATTAATAATTAATGTAAAGGCAAGAGAAATGATTAAATCTGATGCCTCTTTTACCAAGAGCGTCTTCTATAGTGGCAAAAATTCTAATCAGTGTCGTACCTAGTTCATAAGTCATTTTCATTAATGTCTAGAAAGGCTCACTCTATTTGTAACTGAGTACAGCCAGGAATAGGAGGAGGCCAGGTAGGTCGAGCTGCTAAGAGACGGTAGGCATGTAGCTCCATTGCTGCACATAGCTTCTCAGAAAGTTGCTTTTTTCGCGGGAGAAAGATGCTTGATGTAATATATGTAAATATATATATATATATATATTAGTATTGATAATAAGTAGTATTTAATATATATTATATTATTACTACAAAATACTATATATACTTACACTGAATATATTTTCTAATATATCAAACTCTCTATTATCCATTAAAGCCGAGAAGAAAAAGAAAGCTAATAAAAAAAAAAACGATTTTCTCTAGAAAACTCGGAAAATCGTTTTATCGAATCACCTCTCCTGTTTGAACTTAAACTTGCCCCCCCCCCTCCCCCCTGCAGCCAGTTGTAGAGCAATATATAATAATTTAATAATATATATATTTTATTATATATATAATTATATATCTATTTACTATATATACTACTAACACTACCTTACCCTCTAAAGTATTTGCTTCTATAAAGATTCATGCTTATATTTGAACTATTTTGTGGTAAAAGTTGCTTTACCTCACACAAAGAAAACTTCCTATGCAAGAAAGACGTTATAAGACAAAAACCCCATATGTTTATAATAAGAATAATAGAAAGCTAAAGTTGAGAGACCAAGTATGAAATTTTAGCAGGATTGCTTACAAGAGTTGTTGTCATAATTAAGGCAAGCTGGCAGCTTATTTGAGAGCCTGAACTGTCCACCCCCGTGTTCACCTAGCAAAATTGTATATTCGCTTGCTTGTATTAATAAATTTATTTCCCTTTTTTAAGATAAAGGAAATCCATCACTAATGAAAAGTAAAAGAAAAATTAGATAATAAATAATAAGACTATATTTCTAATAAAATTCAATGCTTTATTTGAACGGTTTTTGATCCTACAGTGTAAGGAAGATCCAAAAATCTGTTTATTTACTTTTAACACAACAGATTAAGGCTGCCTACATTGGCTACTAAAATTTACAAGTGACATATATACAAAAGAAATCTTTTCATGTGGCTTACTACGGTTTGTTACTAGGAAGCCCATCTGAGAGAGAAATAGGCCGGTTGAGTAATAAGCATAAATTAATCTGATATTCCCATTTTTCCTCGAGCAAGTAAACTAGGCTACTCATATAGAAAATAGAGAGAGAGATACAAATATACTGGACTAATATAAACATTGCACGACTTATTCACTTCACTCATGGAGATCAGCTGCTCCTAAAAGTTAGGCCTAATCATAATTAGACCGACTTAAATATTTATCTGATTCAGAATAAGTTTATCATTTTCATATTTCACACCAAATGGGCACTTTACACCGTTATAAAAGTCAATAAGACTTGGCGGGGACCCCCTTTAATAAGCCTTGAGACAAATCACTCCTCTATGGAAAAAGTCCTAGATTACGATGGTTAAGCGAAAAAAATGTAGAGCGTCCCATGAACAGCGTTATCGTAAGGAAAGAAAAATATGGACTGCTAGAATTTAAGAGAAAATGCTAGAGGATGTCATTACAATGTAGTGTATACTACAATGTTGCGAGAGGTCAGTAGTATATTTAATTTCGGAATTGTAGCTCTCACACGAATATATTTACCGAGTGCTAGGCCGCTCCATCTCTACGTTTTTAATTATTTAATATATATGCACGTTGGTACATATAATGGCAATACTATAATCTTCTGCTCGACTTGTCACCACAGGTATCCCCTGCAGTGCTAAGAGACAACGATACGTTAATCCAAAATACGCGCGCCGGCCATCGCAATATGCTACCTCGTCTCCAACTTGGTGTTGTAGGAGTTGGATGGAGTCTGGACAGGCTTTGCGAGATTTTGGCTGCGCGGATCTTTGTTTCGAATCGGCATGAATGTCTTTGGACCTCTGCATGTGTCGTAAGAGTAGCCGGAGGGTGGAGCTGAGAGTAAGGAAAAGAGGCGGAGTGGAGGGAGGCAAGGATGACGATGACCGTGCGCTTGGAGTCTGAGCCGGTCCGTATTGGTGCTGTTGGACTGGGGAGAAGAGGAGGAGGAGGAATTAAAGGAAGGATCAGGGAAGGGAGGGGAGGAGGAGGAGGAGGAGGAGAAGGAGGAGGAAGAGATGCTAGGAGGAGAGATAGGAACGTCTAAAAGACGGGGTGAAGGAGGAGAAATCTGAACACAAAGGTTAAAGCCGTCGGGTCTCGAGAACAGGAAAGAGGATTCGCCATCAAAGAAGCAAGGACTTAAGGCGGTCGATTGAGGACTTGCTGTACGTTGTGGGACGTGCGATCAGTGAAGAATTTCTCCCTTCCCCCATTAAAGTTCAACTCACAAAGGGAAAACAGGCTCGTTAACACACCAGAACGGTCCGTACTAAGATGCTTTTACGTTGAAAGAGGCGGCGGTGGGCCGGTCATGGTCGAAAACACGAAGGCACCCATGAACGAATGCAGGAAGAAAGGTCACTTAGGGATATAGGAATGCACCTACTTATAGTGCGGTGAGTTTGAGAGGATTGAAAGTTCGGTCTTTGGCCCACGACCCCGCAAACAACCCAAGGGGCGCCCTCCAGGCGGGTAAGAAAAAAAGCGCGCGGTCCCCCGGCCTGTGATAAACGATATTAACGGCGAGCGAGACAGAACTGACTGCAAGAAAGCAAAGAGAATATTAAAACACGTTGAGTTTCAAAAGAAGGTAACCGATCGGGGAGAACCCCAATTACACTAAATCCAGGCGATCGGACGCGCGCGAACAGTGCCCAATCCTCCCTTTAACAGCCGAAGAATGTCAACCAAAGCATAACTGAAGTCATAGAGGTTATTTTGGAAGGTACAGCGGATCAGTTCAAGAGTCTTATCCGAAATAAAGAGGATGCTGAAAAGCGTAGAAAAGTGCCTTTAGTGACGTCGAGAAAACGTTTAACTTTTAACAAATTCGGGGACGTCCCCATATCGCTTTTTAGAGATTTGAAAAAGTTAATAAAGTCGTGTGAATTCATTCATCTGAACAAGAAGATTCATCAAATCTTTCTCTAATAAAACCAAGTCCAATATATCTTTTCCTATAAGCCTGAGTTTGAATTATTAAATATATTATATGATTAACAAAGCTGGACACATACAAAAAGCAGCTGTAAATCCAATGAGCCAAGAATAGCTTTAGATCTTAATAGGACTCCGCTATAGTTGGCGAACAGATAGAGTAAGGATAGATAGCTTAGTCGTAATAGGGACTCCATCGTGAGTGAAACGATATGATCACGTCAAGAAATAGTATCTTTCTACTTAATGCAGCAAGGGAGGTACAGCTGATATTACCATAAACGATATATGTCTCACGATATGTAATGATGGAAACGTTCACAATAGCGAGAACTACATATAGGGTAGGTAAAGAAAGTTAATACCTAGCGGGGAACTTGGAGCTATATATATTGACTTGAGTATGTACAGATACTCTTATATTTAGAAATCAGAGCTTTGAAGTATCATGGGAAGACATAGTTATTGCTAGAATACACTCAAAATAATGTATATGTAGTCATACTCGTCTCGGCATATAGATCATATGGCCAAACAAAATATCGGTATATATATATATAGGGCACGCAAATACGACAGAATTTATTGCGTTGAAATATAGCCTACATATTGTCACCAAGTATAATTAGGTTAAGGGGAAAGGCATACGTGAAAGATATATTATGGGTCAAGGAAAGACTAAGGATCCTTATAATCACGGTACGATATTTGTAAAATAGGTACTATGAAAAGGTAACCGAGGAGATTCCTCATGGATTAAAGAGACATATCGCAAAAAAGAAGATTATACTTCTCTAATTCACAGGTAGGAGATTTGAGAAGGTTCCACTTCAAGTGTAGAGAAGAATCTTGAATTGTAGATAAGTATAATGCTAAGGAATTTCTATATATTAAAAACGCGGTAGTCGGATCTGGGCGGACGATATGGCAGAATAGGGTATTGTGGGTCACACACACTCTCGATGGATAATGAGGTAGGCTGAAATCGTGTCGTATTGTTCAATGCGGGAGAGAAAAAGCTTTCTTGAGACAGTGAATATGTCAAATCATTAAAACCATGTCTGCTATCCAGTTAGAGTAGGAAATCTGTAAACATCCTTCTGTTATTGAGCAGAAGACATATCAAGGTTGAGACGAGCTTCTCGAGGGAGCGTGTCGTTTCGGAGGAATCCATGAGTCGTAACGTTTTAAAGTGGGTTTTGTGTAAAGCATTGTTGTACTTGTGGAACTCACGATCGCCTCCAAGAAAGTAGCGGGAAAATAAGTACGGAACGGTCGAGATAAATCCGCAAGTAACTCCCTACTCCGAATTAGGCACACTCTTGTAAGCCGAGTACTCAGGAAATTTCAAGTTCATATAGCTGCACAGATAAATTCAAAGAGCTGAGGACGCCGATACTCCGAAATCGACCCCACTACTATGCGTGCCTGCTGAGATGAGAAACTAGTCCTCCCGCAGGCCAAAATTCTGTGCAGGCAATACACCTGTAGTCTGGTCCAAAGATAAATTAAAACTTACAGAAAAACGGCTCCTAAGAAGCTGAATCGCTTCTTTTGACGTGAGAAAATTTCCTGTTTTCTTTCCAATAAAAAAAAAACAAAAGCAAAGCAATATGCATATTTAAAATTATCATTGCTTAAAAATAAATTTCAAATAATAATAATAGATTAAATTTATAAAATAATCGACATATCATTATATTAACATTATTAAAATTTAAAAAATATAATATAACCTAACCTAACCTAACCTAATAAAATAATAATAAAAAATAATAAAATAATCGATTACATTTATAAAATAATCGATATATCGTTGTGGGGGTTAACTGAAAAAGAACCTATATATATATATATATATAGTATATATATAGTATATATATATATATATATATATTATATATTCTCTCTTATATATATATATATATATATATTCTATATATATATATATATATATATATATATATATATATATATATATATATATATATATATATATATATATATTCTCAATAGTTTGTTAAAATGGAAAGACTAAATGAAGAAAGTTTGGATGAGAATATTTTGTAAGGAAATTAATGAATGTTGAAGATATGAATCAAAAAAACAAGGAGGAAGAGAATGGAATCTTGAATTCATCACAGAAGGGGATCAAAGTATCTAATAAAGCTGAAATTCTTGCGAAAACATTGAAAAGATTGCAAAATGGCGATGTATTGAGATTTATTTCTCGTATGAAAAAAGGTTACAATGCTTCTGCTTTCCTTACATGTGCTTGTGAAAAGTTTTATTGTGTAATAGTGTCTCAAGCTGAGTAGCTGAAGAGGAGAGAGAAAAATTAAGTAAATAATAGAAAGGATGAATTAAGTAAAAAGATACAATAGACAAAATAGAGACATTAATGGATAAAGTAGAGCTTAGGGAGAGGGTTAAGAAGAGAAAAAGAAAGAAGATTTCGATGAAATGTAATTCAGAACAATTATCAATTGATACGAATTTGAAACAAATTCGAAGCATGTCCCAAAGTCCAAAAGTCAATAAGATCAAATGTGAGAAAAGTCCTCTATTTTGAACATCTTAACCAAACTAACTTTAAATTCAACAGTCGTTAATGACATTTAAAGATCCTTCGCTTTTCTAATTTAATTTAGGATCTCATTTCCTTTTTTTATCATATCTTATTTTTTTAACTTTTTTAAAACATCTCATTCCTTTCAAAGTTTATTTCCCCTTCTTTCACTGCCTCCCAAGCATTTTTTTTACAATCTCCTTTTTAAGCTCATCTTTGGAAGGAAATGTTTTGTTTTATTTTCACACATTTCACAAGCTTTATTTGAGCTTCCCATGATAACTTTTATTAGCCTATTCCCTTCAAAACAGTCAAAGACATTCATGTACATTCCTCAATATATGTAAGATAAATAGTCATGTGCACCTTAGATAAGGGTATCATAAATCCAGTCGCATTCAAAAACAAAAACGTACATAACAGAAATGACTCACACATGTGAACTAATGTGTGAAATTATGGAAGCAAACGTAACATTAAATTCGCAGAAGACATTGTAATAATATAAGAGGGGAACAAAAGACACTGAATATTATCATGAGATGAAATATTAAACAATATTTGTAGCCGAACAATTGACTCTCCAAACATTCGTAGAATTTGTTCTTTCAAGCCAGCAAACATTTAGTTAAGAAATGTTTCTTTGAATGAACGGAGCTTTGCATTCTACAAATTTCATTTATTTTAAGGCTAATATTCCTGATATATATATATATATATATATATATATATATATATATATATATATATATATATATATATATATATATATATATATATATATATATATATCAGAGTTGAATATATATATATATATATATATATATATATATATATATATATATATATATATATATATATATATGTATATATATATATATATATATATATATATATGTATATATATTATATTATATATATATATATATATATATATATATATATATATATATATATATATATATATATATATTATATAAGATATATGTATTATATATATATATATATATATTATATATATATATATATATATATATACATATAGCAGTTAGTATATATATATATATATATTAAGTTGTTATATATACATATATTATATTATATATGTATATATAGCTTTCTATGAAGATCTATATATATATATATATATATATATATATATATATATATATATATATATATATATATATATATATATATATATATATATATATATATATATATATATATATATATATATATATATATTATATATATATCACTATATATATATTATTATATGTCTATATATAAATATATAAAGGTATGTACATAGCAAGCAGTCGAAGCATGAATACTGACATACAAATATCTATATATATATATATATATATAGTTAATATATATATATATATATATATATATATATATATATATATATATATATGAATTGTATACGTATCACCTACTTCCTTTCCCAGATTAGGTGTGAGTTGCATTACATACACCGGAAACAGAAAAATAGCAGAAGAACATTACGTAAGTCGAAGGTAAAGCACCTCATCAACCCCTACCATTCCCTCCATATCCTTAAATGAGAGCTTATCGCAGTTAAAATAACACCCTATGACTTTACGAAACTGTGAAGGACTCTCACTGTGGTATCTTTTCAATGTTGGGTTCATAATCCCTCACAAAACCACACCATTCACTCATATTATGCACTTTTATTTTATTCTCGCCTCTGCTAAATTAATATTTCTTTCCATCAGACATGCCATTACTTACTTAATCCACTTTATCTTTGGTGTCTCACTCGGTCGATTCCCAGCACAGTCATCACTATACATCCTCTTAGCCAACCGACTACCCTCCATCCTTTACATATGTCCAAACCATCTTAATACACTCTCGTTTATTCAATCATTTACGCCACTTTTCGTACCACACAGCTCCCTAACACTTTCATTCATCATTTTATCAATTCTTCTACCACCTAACACACCCCTAAGATTGTCCATCTGAACAGGTTATACCTTAGATCTATACCTCTTATTACATACCATAGTTTCACTACTATGCACTAACACCGGTAACACCATACCTTTATGTAAAACCCTAGCTCGCTCAAGACTTCGTCATTTTGTGTTCTCCAAGGATATAATTGTACCAGCCACTCTTCTTTCATTCAAAACTTGTCTACTACCTTCTGCATCATCCGTTCCATTTTCATCCATCACATAGACCAAATATTTAACCTCAGAAACTTGTTCCAATTGCTCACCATCCAACACGACTTCACACCCCGGACTCTCTTCACTCACTACCATCACCTTGCTCTTATTTATATTTACTTTCAAACTCTTTATTTTACACGCCGTGCCAAATCAAGTTACCAATCGTCTCAAGCTCTCTTCAGATTCCCCCCACACTACAAAATCATCAGCGTAAAATAAGCAAAGCACACTCCATTCTTTCCCATTCTCCATCAGTCTAGCACATTCCCCTACCTCTAATTCTTTCATCACCCCATCCATTTGAAAATTAAATAGCCAAGGAGACACAACACATCCCTGCCTCACTCAACTCTTAATATTAAACCATTCAATCTCAACTCCATTTATTCTTACAAACGGTTCACTATCGAAATACATACTTTTGATTCCATTCAGAAGCCTACCACCAGCACCATATATCAGTAACACCCGCCATAAAGCTTTCCTATTAATCTTGTCGTACGCCTGTTGCCAGTCCATAAAATGTAAATACAACTTATTCTTCATCTCTCTCATTTTCTCAATCATCTCTAACAATAGGAAAATTTTATCTACACATCCTCTACCACTTCTAAATGCATCTCGTTCTTCGTCAATCAGTCAATCAGGCACTCAACGCACACTTTCAACTAAAATACAAACATATATCTTTCCTGCAACACTCAATAAACTAATTACCTTATAGATCCTTACAGATACACTTATCTCCTTTGCCCTTATATAAGAGTATTATTACTGCTCTCCTCCAATCCTTCAAATCTATGCCCTTCACAAACGCTTTGCCACACAACTTCCGTATCCAGTTAATTGCTATCTTGACTCAATTCTTGATCATTTCACCAGTAAATCTATCTTTACCTGTAGATTTACCATTCTTAAACTTTATCATCCCTAAAATATATGTTTCTTCTTACACCATCAAACCAACACACATTACCTATTACACTGGTCAACAAATTTTGGGAAATTTTTCGTAACTGAAATAAAATTAGGTGAAACTATACGTATGTTTCATGCCGATTCCGAAAATGATTTTAGAATTCTTGTATCACGTATAGTTTTTGAGTAACAAGCTTCCAAAGTTAAGGTATAATACCTCCAAATATGCGTATGTTGTAACAAAGATATATTATTATTATATAAACTTGACTATATAAATTAATTAATTTATAGTCAATGAATTTACAGACGTATATGATGGTCGACGATAATAAACATGTATGTAATAATGCCAGTACCCACATTAAAAAATGAATATATATTTACAAAATCTTTCCTCCCCAAGAAAAACGGAGCTCTTTGATAAACTCTTTCTTTTAGACCTGTTTCATCTACTTTATCAGGAAACCAGCTTTATAAGTCCTCTTGCTTCATCCCCATTACTTGCCCTGTAACGTTTCTCCATTTGCGTATATCTTGGATGATCTTTCACCCTTGGTTATCGCTTACCTGCCCCGAGATTTGGTGGAAGAATTCAGATGAGAATGTAAAAAAATGTTATTCAGTGAATTCTGCAGCCTATTTCTAGGTAATTAAGCTAGCAACCTCTCTACTATCACGATCGCTAATTTTCAACTCGTTGTTTACCAAGGAAGCCTGTTAATAACGTCTTTGAGGAATTCCATGCAGATAGTTTATCATGGTTCAATTTCTTGTCAAAAGCGGGTCACGTTGTAGTTGTCGAATCTGCGGTCCGACGAAAGACGCACCTCTTTCAATTTAAGCGTTACTTAAGCACGAAAAACGTCACATCAATATTTAAATCCATCTCCTCCTTATCCATGGCCTTCACAAAATTCTTCCTCAATCCAAGTTTTAATATGTAATGCGTGGTAAAATAACTCGCTTTAGGATCTACAAGGGGCTCGATACTGTAACATTCTCTTTGCCTCGGAAATGTATCTCGTTTCTCTCAATGTTTTTCGTACGTAAATTTTGCTTATTATCCCGACTGTCCCATGAAACACAAAAACTAACAGTTTGGTGCATCCTCCCTGAAGACCAGAGGAGTCCTCCAACACTTCAGATCACAAACGATAAGCCAAATGTGTGTCATAAAATTTAGTAGCCTACATATATTATTTAATAGGTTTCCTTCATCCAACAGCATGCGCAACCGGAATTTAAGGAAAACTGGTTTGAGTTATGCAATAAGACGCCTTTTAGGCTAGTTTTTGAAGCGTCTGTGAATAGAGCGCCATTCACGATCTAACACCGGAAACCAAGTCACGCATAAGTCATTAACTTCGGAACATTAAACATATTAAATTACTCTTTGTAAAATATTTCTCTTAAATTATATTTTTTCTATTTCTATATATACTAATTTTAACCTTTTGATCTAACACATTCCACTCCAATGAACAGCGTGAACCTTAGATTTCAAGCCTTGCTTTTTGACCAAATACAGGTCTTCGTACTAATCATTAAGTTCCGGGTTGCGTATTACTGTGGGTGTTGCATTTGATTCGTCTGGAATATATGGCATATCTGGCAGCACCCGATGCTCCAGCATTAGAGTCAAACCAATCTTCATCTGAGTCGAGGAACCTCTTCCAGAGCTGGTGCTATAGAATCGGTTTAAGGTTTTTCTCATATGGGGACTGTCTCCTGCTAAGTTAATTGTCGGATAAACAATGTTTACTTTAGTTTTTGAATTGAAGCCACCATACATTTGTTAAGCAAAAAAGTAGCAATCCTGTATATGATTTCTTTGCTCCATCCAAATACATCAGCACTCCAAAGGGCAAATGTGCTTTTTCACCTTTTAACCACTGGGTTAATTTAAGATAACATCTAATGCATGTTATGTTTGGGGCCCATGGCTTATCCTTGGTCAACCCAACCACACTTAAAATAAATGTTTATAAGCACGTTCTTAAACAGATGAGTGATTGGTTTCCGGATTTTCTAGTATATTCCACATACGATAGCAAAAGACATTCGGAGAATTAATACAAACACGTTTGGTACTCATACTTTTTTAAATATATCTGAACAAACTAAATTAACATTAATGCGCTTTATCATGTAAAATATTATATAATATTAATATATATATTATCATTATAAATATATATTATTATATATATATATAATTATAGTAGTATATATTATATATATATATATATATATATTATATATTATATAATTATATTAAAAAATTAAACAACACACAGACACAACCTTTTACACTGAAATCCAACTTTAGAATCTATGTATAACCTTCACAAACGCTTTGCCACACAACTTCCATATCCAGTTAATCGCGATCTTGACTCAATTCTTGAGTAATTCTATATTTACCTGTAGATTTACCATTCTTAAACTTTACCATCCCTAAAAAACCTGTTTCTTCTTTCAATCAAACCAACATACATTACCTATTATCTCTTCATTACTGCTAATTTTACTAATGTTATGCAGATTTTCGAAGTGTTCCCTCCACGCTCTCCACACATTCATTTTATCAGTCACGAAAGCACCATCTCTATTAATTATTGAATGGAGATTCCCCTTTCTCTCATTCTTAAACTTTCACACTACCTTATTTTTCCTCCTACGTATGCAAATTTTAGTCTTCCTTTTTCTCCTTATATATTTCCATGCATCTTTCTTTTGAAACTTTTTTGTTAGCCTTTACCACACTCAACTACGCTATTTTTTTATTATTTTTAACGCTTTGTGGGTTATTTTTAGCAAATGTTTTCACGGAGATTATTTCAATGTTTTATTGCTGATAAATTGGCAGTGAAATTTGTCTTCAGGAAACGCATCTTCTAGATGACATCTTATATAAAAATTAGTATTCGCATCATTAATTTATTAGAGAACTAGAATGAATCTAAACTCTTTTGCTTACTACGGCCCCTATATTTATATTGATATTTAACTCTTTTTCCGTTTAACGTTTTCATAGATAACATTGTTAAAAAATGATTTAAGAATTTTTTTTATACTTATAGTTTATTTGAATGATTTTTAATGATTTTTTTTAAATTTTTAAATCTTAAATATAGCGTTTTTGGCATTTTCCTGCTAGATTTAGCATTTTATATTTTGAAAGGTTAGTTTAGGCTTGGCTAGGTTGGTTAGGTTAGGTTAAGTTTGATTTGGTTAGATTAGCAGAAAAATGCCAAAAAATGCTAAATTTAGAATATCAAATGTTAATTTGATTGAAAACCCCACAAAATAGAAATTAAACATTTATTTAAATCTTAAAAAATATCGAATTAAGCTAATTTTTAACGAAGATATTAATGGAAACGTGAAACGAAATAAACAACGATAATTATTTATATTATAGATAAATTCTCGGAATTTTGAGAAATTTTTTTATATAATCTACTCAGAGCTGAAACTGGAAATTTCTGAAAAATATGAATATCATTGTCCTGGTCATAAAAGCAAAAGTTTGAAGAGAAAATAAAAGTCATTTTCTATTATTTTTATGCTAACCAACTTGTAAATAGCACTTACTCTTAAGAAGCAAAAATAACTAAAAATTTGATACTCGATGTTATTTATTATAAGATAATCAATGATTTTCATTTGAGATAATTGGAATTTAAATGTTTGGATTAAAGTTTAGTAAAGCTACTTATTTGATTAGCGAATATTAAACTCTTTTCCAAAGTAGAGTTTAGGTTAGATGAAAGACTAAATAAAAGTTTTAGGGATCTGCGCCAATATTCTTCCATGTCTCTAATAGAAAGTAATTTTTCAAGTGGTGTGAAATATTAAATTGGAAAAAATCTCAGGAAACCTGTAGCCGCAATTGCATTTCAAAAAACGATCGTAAGATCGTATTTACATTGATACCTATTAGATATGCAAAGTTTTGGCAAAAATTTGACAAAATTTTATGTTCAAAATATTTTCTCTAAGCAAAGATGAAATACAAAGTTGAAAAAAGATAATTTACATTTTTTCCTCTTTTGTTTCTCTTTTCATTTATTTTCAAGAAAATCTCAAAAGGAAACTAAAAAATTCTCTCCCGTCTGAATTGCCAAAAAATAGAAACAATTCTTCTGCTGGTAATGGGTTGTCCTGTAAGCTTTGATGTATTCTTAAACTGGAAGATGTTTTATCCTTTTCACCGTCCTACCATTCTCATTTTCTTCCGCAACCCAGATGCACCTGTTATACCATACCTTTTTCGATCACCTATCCAACCATTTAAGACACCCAACACAATCAA
>JABUQX010015852.1:20000-34594 GCA_015478945.1 Trachelipus rathkii | reverse complement strand
CTGCTCCCTCTCCTCTCTACTCTTTCATCTCTCTCTCCTCCTCTCTCTCTCTCTCTCTCTTCGATCTCTCTCCTCTCTCATCTCTTTTCTCTCTTCTCGTCGCTCTCTCCTCTCCTCTCTCTCTTCTCTCCTCTCTCTCTCTCGTCTCTCTCTCTTCTCGCTCTTCTCTCCTCTCTCTCCTCTCTCTCTCTCTCTCTCTCCTCTCCTCTCTCATCTCTCTCTCTCTCTCTTCTCTCTCTCTTCTCTGCTCTCCCTTCGTCTCTCTCGGTCTCTCTCTACTCTAATTCGTTCCTATACGGCTTCCAGGGAGGTGAATGGAAGACCTTTTTCAACGTAAACACCGCAAACGCTTCCAACCGTTCTAAATTGTGGCGGCATGAAGGGAGCCAAAAAATCTCCCATCTATAACTCAGATGCACAGACCCAAATAAGCCCACGCCTGATGGACTCATTACCATTAGTCCTATAGCAAATCAGACTACGTAACCAGGATTCCAAATATCGCACCTCCAGCACGCCTCTCAAAAAGCATGCCACTACTTTTCCAGGAACATGCCAGTACTACTCCCTGTTTCCCATGGAAACGAGTCCTAATTCTCCACCACTTCTGATCTGCCGCTTGGCGATACTGATACGTTCCCAATTGCCAATACATGGGCGAAACAACACTGGTTGCTCTTTTCTACGACCAACCAAGTTCCACATAATAACATAAGAGACCATAAGTGGGATAAATAACCGAACTTATTTTGCATTCATGCGAAAGTCCCTCCCACCAAACACCACGAAAACCCTCCCCTCATGACCGAGGTTCACGTAATACCAAAAAATCTCTGTTTTGATGAATATTCCCTATCACCAGGATTTATTGCTTCCTACTTCGTCGACGCCACGATACTCAGCCTTTCCTCCTCTTCCTCTGTATCCACCTCATATATTATCCCTAGCCACATAAGATATGTCTCAAAAAAGACTTAGATCCCTTTCAGTAAGTATCTCATAGCAAGAATAGGCATGCCACCTCCTTCATTGAATTGTCATAGTGCTATACTCTTAATTTTTGAAGAATTATTTCAAATTCTTCATATGCAAACAAAGTGCATATGTTTGCCAGGAAACGTTCAAACTATGTTGTATCGGCGGGACCGCTATAACGTTTGCATGCAGTGGCAGCACGTAAAATCTATTTGTCATTCGATTTCAACTGTCCTGTTCGAGATCTTCTGCTTGGGCTCCCAGTACTGTGAGTTTTTCCTAAGACGACGTTAGCAGCCTTGTTTGTTTAAGGCAGCCTCCACTCCCGGTGTTTATATGAGCTGGTTGACTCCCCAAGCTTTCGTCAACCCACATTAGATGGGCTGGACTCACTGTTAACCTCATCTAAGTAGTAAGATCCTTGTTTGATCCATAACCCCCTTTTCCGCTGCGGATGCCGTGTTTAACACAGGACTTCCTAACATCATGAACGCTTTTTAGGTACACAACATTTCTTGCTGTATCAGATATTTTCCTATTATGTTTCCAAACTCTTATTATGGATCGCTTCCACCTGTGGTCCTGCTTTTGGTTGAAATTAACTTATACGCAGTACCCTACCCAATAGCTTAAATGAAACTTTCACCACGCCCATGTTTTAAACCCAAGTCAGCGGACGTTAATTGGAACACACGAAGCGGAGTTGGGCTCCTTTCATCAGGTACACCCTTATCCCACTCTCTCACTTCAATAAGTAGTTCCCTAATTCTTTATGCCTTTAACTTCATTCCAAGGAAGTTCATCATACAGCAGCGCGGAAACTACTGCATCTCTCGCCATCGTCTCCTCAGGATAGGCGTTCGGCAAGTCCCCTTGGTGGTCCCAAGAGTGTTGCACAAGCAACCCGATGAGCGAAACAGCTACTCGAGGCAATAGCAAAGAGATCCGGCACCGAGCTCCTTTAAAACAATGGATTACCCTTTAAAGCCAGCTTGCGACGAGGATCTCTAGTCGGAATTAATCGCCCCAAAGACGTAAACAATACCTTAAGAAGAACTTATTTTACTTTCCAACTGTCAACTCCACACTATCCTTTTCTCGTCTGGAAAGTTGCGCAGAAATATCTTGCCCCCCCAACAATTCTTCACCCACAGTCCTCCGTTGATGGGCAGAATCATAACTTGAATCGATAGGCCTGTCCAGCAGCTGGTTGCAGATGGCTTAATTAGTATAGTTTATGCTAGTCCGGCCTCGAGGCTCTTTTCGCTATCCTGAGCCTTTCAAAAAGAGCAAGAAATATACACGTTCCTGGCCAAAATTTTCAACAGCGACAAGGGGAAAGATCAATACTGCAACCGGTCTTTTTACACCTTACGAGCTATCAAACTGCCACCCGTGGGTGCGAAGTAGAAAACTGTTTGCCCTTGGCCCAACATGATGGATTTTTACTTTATACTCCGTCATATTTCACCATCTGCATCAGCGTATTTTGCTAAATCTGGATAATGAACTCGTGAAATCAAATCCTCTTTTCCAAATCTATTTGGACTTAACAGCTTTATTGTATAGCCTATTCCCAAAACCTGGGAAAGATTCCGAAGTTGGTGGACAACCAAAACCAATTTCGCTGACCTGCCATTCCTCCTGTAAATTAATTGAGAAAATGTTTTCATGCCTCCAGCTGCCTCCCTGTTCTGAGAGTCGCCAGGCTTTCCAAACTTCCAGTTTGGGTTTTCGGCAACGACCTCGATCCTTTGTTAAACGTGACCATGATATCCTAGATCCTCTTAATTCGTGGGATGGTTCCTTGTATAGTCTTTTTTTTTTTTTTTTTGAGCTTGAAAAGTTAGACAATCGTGGGGACGACGGAAAATTGGGTTCTCGTTAGAACTCCAGCTAATCTCGGTTTCAAGGACAATCGCCCTCGTTTCATTAAATGACCTTCTTGCAAATAGAATCCAGTCCAGTTCGGTTTGCTCTTTTGTGTATCACCCCATTTTACTCTGGTAATTTAATGTTCCGCAGGGCAATCGTTAATGAAAACTGAATTACTACTTTGCTCGTCAGTTCAAAACAATCGTTACTTCCTTATCCAAGTGACGGGTCAATTTTTTCTCTAATGTTGATTACCTTGTGCTATCGTTTATTGCTGTGGAGCAAGAATTTCAACGATTGAAAGCACGACATTTGACACTAGCTGATGAAAGAGTATGGCACAATGGGATAAACTACCATGCTTGCATGTTGCTCAACCACCAAAACCTCAGCAGTTACTATTTAGTTAGGAAAAAGGGGAATCGAAAACGGGCGAAGCCAAACCTTATAAATTTCACTGTATAACTACTTCACAAGTCATTATATTTTAGACAATCCTTAATAGATAAACCAAAATACGCACTGAGCAGGTAAAACATCCTAAACGACTTGTCATCGCGTTGTTGACCTATTACGTCATCTCGTCTCAAAGTCTTGGGGTGCTGATCGCAACTCCCTTTTACGTCTCTATCCCTAATCGATCGAAGCTGGGCTATGGCCCTGCGCACACCTATATGTCCGGCCCTACCCCAACCTCTTCTACACTTGTATAGATACGTATCCAAATGAGCGGCATTCCTTTATCTCCCTGAACTCCAGTCCATCCCTCTCCGAGTGAGCCTTGCAAGTTGAATTCGGATATTGTATGTCGATCTCTGCGAAGGAATACATCATGGCACAAGTTGTTATCTTCTCTTTCAAACCAAAATCTGTCGTCTGCTCTAACACCGATTCTGCGTGATACCTCAGAATTCCTTTAACGCTACTGGGGCACATTTTTTGCAAACAGGTTATAACATAACTTCCTAAACATCACTTTTGAAAAGTGGGCTGACCTTCTCTTATGTGAGCGTTGGTTACGACCCTTATGCTATATCCCCGTCAGCACCATCTTCGATGGTCTGCTTCGCAAAATTCTGGGGGCCCACTCGTTTGCCCCTTGTTAAAGTTATCATTTTAAGTCTCATTCCCGTCAGTTCACGGTGGATTCTTTTTACTGGACCGGATCGCTTAAACAGGGGAAAGTTACGTGGTTTTCTGCTGTTGTGCTTTCCCTGGCACCGCAACCTCTCCCCATACTCCCCCCCCCCCCCCCATGCTTTTCAGGTTTTACGCAGAATTAATCGCTATAATGATTGCCCTTTCCAAATTTTACTTCTT
This sequence comes from Trachelipus rathkii, assembly GCA_015478945.1. NCBI lineage: Eukaryota > Metazoa > Arthropoda > Malacostraca > Isopoda > Trachelipodidae > Trachelipus > Trachelipus rathkii. The sequence goes on along the minus strand of JABUQX010015852.1, from coordinate 30,424 downwards.
AACCAAGATCACTTCTTATGTCATTTATTCAATTCGCTCAGCCCCCTCCCAGGGCGCCTTAAAGAACCCCTCATTCTAGAAGCACAATTGTATCCGTTGTACAAACTGTTTCGTTCGTCTCTCACACGTCTCGCAAGAAACCAGAATTATACTCATCGTTGGATCCCCTCTCACGGAAGGGTAACTGCAATGAAATCCGCGGACGACGGACCAGAATCTGGACCGCCTCCTCTTTCGGAGCTGTTCTAGGTACCTCCGAGATGCTATTCGAAAGGTCGCCTCCAATCAATCAAGTGATTATAAGCGAGGGAGAAACTTAAGACAGTGTAACAGCCGAACTTCGGTGAATAGTCTTCCTCTCACCGACGGAAGCGCTTACACGAGGTGGTACTTGCACGCCTCCGCATTGGCCACAACCTGCACGGGATCTCCCCCTCCCATTTTCAATTTTTGCCGTCGCCTTACCCCGCAACGTGTTCACCATATCTTCATTGATTGTTCCTCAACTGGAGCCCCATTCGCCATATTCATTTTCCATACTCTATGGCCCATAACACCTTCTAAATGGTTATCCCATATCTGTCTAAATCTCGATAGTAACTCTATCTTCTCTCATCTCTAAGAACTAAATATTCTTAACGACATTTCATTTTTTTATGTAACATTAGAACTATATATAATGTTACAGGACATCTTTTTATCTTTTTTATTTATTTTTTGACTGAATATTTATGTCGACATCCAAAAGTTCTTTTGTACATTTAAAATATGAGCCACGATCCACCCATGGAGTTGATTATTCACCCCCAGTGTGGCCGCTTCCTGTGGGCCGTGGTGACACAAAACTCAAAAAAACAAAAACAAATATATATATATTATATATATATATATATATATAATATATATGTATATATATAGATAGATATAATATAATATATATATAATATATATATAATATATATATATTATATATTATATAATATATACTATATATATATACCTATTTATAACATGCTTAATCCCCTTTTCAGAGGGTAACGACGGGGGACTACAGGAAATCTACTTTAAGGCCGGCTATCCCAGGTAGATAAAAAACTCCAACTGCTACGCGGAGGATTGAACCAGCGTCCTCTTCGCTATGAGAGTCTCGGCGAGTCAACCTTCCTCGCGGCACGAAATCACAATCTGCAAGGATCTAAAGTTGCTTGTTGCAGATTGTCCATCATATAAAGTATTAATAGGAAGACGATTTATTTGTTCTTATCCCTCTCCTTGTGTAGATTAGACATTTAAAGTTCGTAAACGTTGCTTTGGGTGAGACGTCGCTTCATGGACAAAGCTATTGATATCAACGGTTAATTTACTGTTACAGTTTCTTAATCTGTATTTTTCTGACAAAAAATTGTTGTTAAAAAAAAATAAAAAAATAATACCTTTACCGGGCTTTATCCCCTATGCAGGGGGTAACACGGGGGGATACAGGAAATCGAACTTTAGGCCGGGCTATCCCAAAACAGCGCCACCACCGTGTCGCAGACTAGAGCTTTTTAATATCTTGCCCCCTTGCGACTAGATTAAAACGTCCACTGCTTACGCGAGATTCTGAACCATCGTGCTTCGTTGAGAGCGGCCGACTCAACCATGATTTTAATCTTAAGTAATTGATTTTGCGACATATTGTTGAATATAATTGAATTCATAATTATAGTTACAACTACAACTTTGGGCTGACCCTTTTTTATTATTATTGGAAACTAACGGCTCGGAGTTATTGAAGTGTTAAAGCACGATCGCATTTCTCACTTGGATCAGCTTCACAGCGTTGAAAAAATGCTTTTGCAGTCCTTAAATGATCCCCAGTCGGAGACTTCACCATTTAATCAGGTAAAATTTTCCATTCATGTGTTTAATGTTATAAAATGATACCTATTTTATATACTTGCTTATAAAGAAATATGATAAGCAATTTCTAAATATTTATTCAAGTAAAATTTAAATATATTATCCTCCTTTCTTAGGTTACTCAATTATTAAAAACTCGTAACAAAAAAAATATTCTCGTAGAGGAGGTTTTGGCACTTCTTATTTACCTATCTTCATTGGGTGGTTTTCCAATTGTTAAAACTGCCTCCGAATACGAGGTTACCAATCCACTTTCACAGGCCTTCGTTGAAGATAGGGAAAAAAATGAAGACATTTTGGATGTAATATGTAAGTTTGTGTTTAAATATCTTAAATTGGTCAAAAGGAGAGTTAAAAATTTATTATTTAAAATATCAAAAGTCGTATTGCTTTTAAAAAATATAGTGATGAACTGAGAAGACTTTCATCGTTTTTTAGTGTCTTTGAACGAGTAGCTTTAGAACAGGAAGAAACTTATTCTGAATTTTTATTTTCAGTTAAAGAAGAGATTGATGAGGTTTCTGCCCTTAAAATATCTAGTAAAATATGGGAACGTTTGGTTTCTGTGTCGAGAACAAGGGCAAATTTGAAAGACTATAGGTTTGTATTTCAATTTACCCTCTTTATAAAGTGAAAGAAGTATATATATTTTCTAAAATGTTTTTTTTTGTTATGGTATTAGAATATTTACAAAGGATTGTAACCTTGTCTGAATTATATAATTAAGTTAGGGACCATGATTAATGAGCATTGCTTATAGTGGCAGATTTGTAGGAATCACATTCATTCTACTTGAGAAAATTTAGTCACATATTTAGAAATAGGAAAACTAAAATAAAATTTTTTTTTTATCAAAACTATGTTCAAGAGTTGTTTATTCCCAATTTTTGTTAATTATGAATTATCGGCAAAGGTTTACTTTCTGACCAGGAATGATTTTTTGAACGAGTGACTCGAGTCGCTGTGTAACAATTAACCAAACTTTATAACCTGGACTTAAAGGCCGTATAAGGTATGTTCGGTTGACTTTTGATGGCCTCTAAATCAAGGTTAGGATAAGTTTAGTTAATTCTGTTATATTGATTTAATATATTAAATACATAAATTAATTAAAAAAAATAAAAATAAAATAAAGCAGACTCTACAAACGGCGTCACTGAGTAAATCGACTCAACTGCTGACCTTGAGCGACTCGTCACCCGGATCAAATAATGAGTCCTGGTCAGAAAGTAAACCTTTGCCTGAAGTATCAATATTTTTTGATATGTTTGTATTTTTCACGTTGATAAAAATTTTGTTAAATTAATTAATTATTGATGAAATAAGTTCGTGCATATGACAAGATTTTTTAATTTTTAATAAATTCTTCGCAAGTAATTAGAAAAATAGGTAAAGAACTAGAAGAAACTTTATTAGTAGTAATTTACCAACAAAAAATAAAATTTTATATGTATATATTATTATTGGAGTTTTGTTTAAAAAAGGAAGATCGTCAAACATCGGCCGATTTTTTGTTATAAAAAATTCAAGACCTTAGTAATTTGTAAATTGGTTTTGCCATTTTATAGATAAAAATCTCACTAGATTAATCTTTATACTTTATTCTTCCAGAAATCTTTACTCGAGGGCGAATGAATCGGAGCCTTATACATACCAAAATATCATCTCTAGCGTGATTGAAAATTGCCTCAATCCTCCACAACAACAAATAACGGATCTAGAATGCAAATCAGCTGGTTTTAAAGACCTAATTAAGACAGGTTTTAGGTAATTAGAAATTTGATTTCAATTTTTTCTTCTGTATAATAGTTTTGAGGGTTTGTGTGGATTAGATGTTAACTAGTTAAGAGAGAAATCGCAGTGTGGACAAAGCTGCAAGAATATCTGGAGGAGAAAAAATTGAAGGAATGGAAAGAGCTTTCAAACTATGACAAGCAGAATAATTTATGAGAAAATATCCAACGCACTGGATACTTTCATGGGGATAATTTATTAAAATATCTATTATTTATTAAAATCTAATATAATAATGATTTTAAACAGAACGGATTTTTCATCACCTCTGGTGGGGAAAGACCAGAGGCCGCATAGAACTCGCCTAAGTTAGGGATAACCAATTCCATTTTTAAATTGAAAGTGGTATGAACTGATACACGAGTTTCGAAAGTGTGCGACTCTAAAGGAAAAGGGGGGGGGGGGTATTAGGAAGAGAAGCATTCCAAACCTTATTAATATAGTAAGTGAAAGACTGAATATAACAATTTAGATCAAGGAGCTAGACAGAACTGGTTTAGAAAAGAAATCTTCAATATTAGTACCAGAGAAACAATATGGGTGGTATTTTGTACTTCGTATTTTTTTAATCACCTAATCTCTCTGATAAACCTTTAACTTTAGTATTTTTAATTTTAATATGCATTAGTACTTTAATCTGTAAAGTTATTAAAAGAGTAGCAAGTATAAAATTTTATTGAAAAAATAAAATATAAATTGTATAAATTTTTCAGCTTGTTCGTAAATGTGAGCAAACCTAGACCTAAAGATGCTGCTCAGATGATCATTTACGTATTAGGAGGAATCACTCCTGCCGAAGTTGCAGATATCGAGAGACTTGTCGAGAAATACCAACCAAATTGCCAAGTTCTAATTGGTTCCTCCCACTTAACCTACCCTCAAGATATTGTAAGACAATGTTTCAGTAATATTTAATTATTATCAATTACGAAAAGCAATGTTTTTAAAACCTTAAATGAATTTTTTATCAATTTATTTTATATATAGTCAATTTTATTTTTTCTTTAATAAAATATTTATTTTTTTTGTTATTATTATTCCGATACAGTTACACGTAATTAATAAAAAAATACCTTAAAAATCAAATTTGGTATAGTTTACAGTTCTTACGATACAAATTTAAAAAATTGGACCAAATAAATTTGAGAATATGAATTGCATAGAAAAAAAACTATTACTACTTTAAATGTAATCACCACAATAAGCTACAGATCCACTTTTTATTTGGAAACGAAAGACAGTCCAGTAACTGAAAATCGCAGAATACTGTTACATTTACCAATCTAACTTTACCTCTCCCTCTTTATCAACCATTTAACAATGAGGGAAAGAAGTATATCAAACGACCTTATCATGGTTAGCTGATAATAAAACTGAATTGGGCCAAGTTAGTCCATTTCCACGTGGAGTGTGCGTTGATGGGAGCAAAATGTTACGAAGAAGATTTCTGAAAGTTAGAATTCTTTTTTCACTAAATGATTTATATGAGATTGGAAATAAATATAATGTTTGTAATTGATAAATTATTACTATGGGGAAACTACTTATAGCAACGATATTCTGGTTTCACAATCAAAAACAAACGATCTATCACAAACTACTTTTATAATACATATACATACGAGATAAAATTATTATTTATAATTAGAGAAATAAGTATAGTTCTATTAAAAATTGAATAAAAAATATTTTCTCATTATGGCATATTGAAAAGTTTAAAGATTGATCTTTAGTTTTTTTAAAGATTTAAATTTAAAAGTTAGATTTTGTTAAATAGAAGATAACTGCCCACAAATTATACTTAGACTCCAAAAAATAGCATTTGAAGACTTATAATTTAACTACCAATTTTTTTTTTTTAAACCCCCAAATATTAAATTACACAAAAATTGAAAACTAATTCCTTAAAGGAAAAAAGGTTAAAAAGGAACCACATACCTGCCACCGTGCAAGCCTAAAAAGAGTTTCCAATTCTGTTTTATTCCATAATTATGAGGGTTTCAGTACACCTGAAAACAATAAGAAATATTAAATCAGAAAAAAATGGTAAACTGCTTTCTTAAAGGAAAAAAGGTTAAAAAGGAACCACATACCTGCCACCGTGCAAGCCTAAAAAGAGTTTCCAATTCTGTTTTATTCCATAATTATAAGGGTTTCTGTACACCTGAAAAACAATAAAAATAAATAACGAACTAAAACGCCTACATATGGAATAATCTCAAATTGACACCTCATGGAAGCTTATACAAAGCGAGGCGATATCTAGTACGCCTCTGCCACAACACATTGATATGCAGGACAAAGAGGAAATCTTGTAAGCGCATTAATGCATATAACATACATACACCCTGGAAACATACTCCTCTAATATAGAGTTTATGAGTTGCTAGAGTTATTCGAGCATATTTATGTAATTTTGTTCTTTCTCCAGTATGTATATATAAGAGCAATGAGGAACCTTGTTTACGCATATATCACGTTACATTCGGACTTGTAACTGAATAAAACTAAAAAGAATTATTTAAGTAGAAGATTCACGAACCTATATGATCAGTTACGTATAAATATGAGTATTTGCAAAATCTTATTATTATTGTTTATTATACAGGAATATTAAAAATAATATTAACTCTTTTTTATTACAAAAATAATAAGTCAATATTAAATTTTCTTTATTATTAAGAATGTAAATATGCACTTATATGATAGTATGTGAATATATAGAAAAATCTTTATAAAAAATAATAATTAATATATAAATGTATTATTTATATAATACTATAGAATGCTTTATGATTATATAAAAATTAAAGTAAATTTAAGTGAAACTTGAGTGATAAAAAGTATCCTAAAAAATTATTTAATTATATTTAATGATTTATATATTCAAATTATACTTATATATAATATTCTTATTTTTTATAAATCTAAATTAATTCATAACTTCCCTTGAGGTACTTCTATAATGCATAAACTCTATTGGTTAGTGTATTATTTATTCTTTTATTCAGTGTGAAAGATTTATTAGAATTAGATATTTATTGGAGTATGGATTATTTATATTATTATATTAATTTACTATATGGAAAATTATAGATATCTATAAAATACGGCAAATAATATGTAATTGACTGGATTTGGAGTTATGTAATAACTTTTATGGAGGTATAGCTCCGAGGGATTATAGGACATTAATTAGTAACTTATACCTCATTAATTATAATAATATTAAGATACGCAATTATTATAAATATTAGGATTATATATAACAGTTAGATATATTAATAATAGGAATTTATGTTATTAATTGTTAAGTGTATTTATATTAGGTAAATATCATGGTTTAGAGATAAAAGGAAAAATTTGAATAGTTTTTCTCAGTGTACTGATATAGTGTACTGATCTAGTGTACTGCTCTGATGTTCCTTGGACTACAATACAAATGACTGGAGACTCCTTATCGACCCATCGAAAAGAAGTCTCAAAGATGTAATTCTCTATAACGGAAGTAGATATGCTTCCTTACCTGAGGGACATTCTGTTCATTTGAAAGAATGTTATGAAAATTTGGAGATGATCCTAACAACAATTAAATATAAAGACCATATTTGGATCATTATTGGCGATTTAAAGGTACTCTCCGTATCACTAGGACAACAAAGTGGATAAACAAAGCATCCGTGTTTACTATGTGAATGGGATAACCGTGATAGGAATCAGCATTATATTTAAAAAGAATGGCCACTCAGAAAACCCTTGCAGTCTGGGATAAAAAATGTACAAGGGAGAGTTTAGTAGATCCAAAAAACGTTTTACTTTCCTCACTTCACATAAAATTAGGATTGATGAAACAGTATGCGAAGGCAATATCAAAAGATGGAAAGTGTTTTAATATATTTTTACAAGTTTCCTAATTTGAAAGAAGTCAAGCTAAAGGAAGGAAGTAATTATTGGTGGTTCAGACATTAGAAAACTTATGAAAAAAATGACGTAAATTTGAAACAAAGATGGAGAAAGAGAAAAACAAGCTTGGAAGCGTCAAAGACGTTTGAAAACTCTTGGAAACAAGTAAGATTCAAGTTACAAGAATATTGTTGAAATATGTTAAGAAACTTTTAAAAACTTGGTCTGCAGTAGAGCCCATTAAAGTTTGTTTTTTTACACTCCACATCTGGATTACGTTCACAGACAAACTTTAGGAGCTGTGAGTGAAGCACAGGGTGAACTAGTTCACCCAAGATATAAAGGGAAATGGAAAGACCGCATCAGTGGAAGATGGAATGTCAGCATGATAACCGATTACTGCTGGATGCTAAAGATCTAAAGAGGAATAAATCCAGATAACGAGCACAATCGAAAAAAGTACCAAAAGATCATCGACGAAAACAGGCAACGATATTTATGGAAGATTTAGACTGATCTTCAAATGATTTTTATCATTTTGCCTTAGTTTACTACAACATTAATTTGAACTCTGAATTTCTATTTAAGAGTCAGAAAGTAAAGATACGTATGAAAAGATTTGATAATTTTGTTTGTTTTAAATGCAACAACAGGCATATTGCCAACATAAGCTTGCCGTGATGAACCACAACTGAGTTCATATTTGAAATCAGGACAACAAATCCAATATAATAAACACCTAAAAGTGAAGACAATTTTCCAAAACGGGTTAAATTTGCAGGCCTGATGTAATTTAATAAGAATTATTTCAAATTTTCTCGAGATACGAATTAAAGTTAGTCTTTAGGTTTTCTAATTCATGAATTTTACCTGCTCTTCAAATTTCGCTTAAAAGCATGCACGCAAGATCAAGTCTACTTCCTATATTTAGTTACTTTATATTGCATATAATAAAATAATAATAATAAACCATCAAAATTAAAAATAATAATATATGTAATAATAATAATAATAATAATAATATAATATAATTAATAATAATAATAATAATAATAATAAAATAATAATAATAATAATAAGAGAATTTATAATAATAATAATAATAATAATAATAATAATAATAATAATAATAATAATAATAATAATAATAAAAATATTAATAAAAAATAATAAAAAAAAAAAAAGAATAATAATAATAATAATAAAAATAATAAAATTATTTAATAATTATAATAAGAAAATTTTAATAAATAATAATTATAATAATAATATAATCAATACATTATATTCATGAGCAATAAAAAAAAAACTAGTACTAATAATAATAAATAATAATAATATAATAATAAATAAAATAATAATAATAATCAATATAATAATAATTATAATAATAATAAATAATAATAATAATAATAATAATAATAATAATAATAATAATAGAATAATAATAATAATAATAATAATAATAATAATAATAATATAATAATAATAATAATAATAATAATAATAATAATAATAATAATAATAATAATAATAATAAAACCTTGATCTCCAACTTTCACCTCTAAAATCATTAGCAATTTGACACCTATATTTAATATATATTATCATATATAGAAAAGTTTTCTTATGATAATATTAAGAAGGCGTTTCTTTTGAAAAACTGCGTCAGTGGTCACAAGGTAAGAAACAATCTTTCCGTTTCGAAGTTCCCGTGATTTGGAGGGATCATCAAAATCACAGCGATGATTGCTAAAAAACACAAAGGACATTATGTATCCACAGGTAAGATCCGCAATACGTCCTGTGCCCCATGGGGTAGGAATACCTGCTCCTTCTGCCCCCACAAACTTAGATGTTTGTGCTGATCTGGAAATAGAGAGTAAATCTTGTGATAATAATAGCGACCAAGATATGTTTAAATCCCGGTTGTGAAGAACCGCAGCTTTTCGCACTCCGAATTGAATGATTTGGTGAGAGACTTGAACCTCTCTAAAGATTCAGCAGAACTTTTAGGCTCACGGTTGAAGGAAAAACATCTGTTAGCCAAAGGGACGTCGTTTTCATGGTTTAGAGATAGAGAAGAAGAATTTGAACAGTTTTTCTCACAAAGAGACGATCTAGTGTACTGCTCTGATGTTCCTAAACTCATGAAATTTCAATATTGACTGCAATACAAACGACTGGCGACTCTTTATCGACTCATCGAAAAGAAGTCTCAAAGCTGTACTTCTCTATAACGGAAGTAGGTATGCTTCCTTACCTGTGGGACATTCTGTTCATTTGAAAGAGTGTTATGAAAATTTGGAGATGATCCTAACAACACTTAAATATAAAGACCATGGTTGGAGGATTTGTGACGATTTAAAGGTACTCTCCATGTTACTAAGACAACAAAGTGGATACACAAAGCATCCGTGTTTTCTATGTGAATGGGATAGCCGTGATAGGAATCAGCATTATATTAAAAAAGAATGGCAACTCAGAAAATCCCTACAGCTTGGGATAAAAAATGTACAAGGAGAGAGCTTAGTAGATCCAAAAAACGTTTTACTTCCTCCACTTCACATAAAATTAGGATTGATGAAACAGTATGTGAAGGCACTACCAAAAGATGGAGAGTGTTTTAAATATCTTTGCACCAAGTTTCCTAATTTGTCAGAAGGCAAGCTAATGGAAGGAGTATTTGTCGGTCCAGACATTAGAAAACTTATGAAAAATGACGTATTTGAAACAAAGATGGGAGAAACAGAAAAACAAGCTTGGAGAGCGTTCAAAGACGTTGTGAATAACTTCCTTGGAAACAAAAAAGATCCAAATTACAA